>JAKLND010000199.1:0-30743 GCA_022813125.1 Septoriella neoarundinis | reverse complement strand
AAACCCTACCTACCTAATAGACAACTCTCTCGTCAGCCAGCCCAGATCCCCCCCCCGGGCGGGGGCTGGGGGGGGGGTGGGTGTGATGCGGGGGGGGGGGGTTCTGGGGGGTGGGGGGGTTGGGGGGGTATGGTGGATGGGTGTGCAAGGTGCAGCAGGAAGGGGAGCAGCAGCTGCGGGCTGCGGTGGACGGGCGAGCGATGGTCACGACGGTGATGCCAGTGTGTGGAGAGAGCGCGGTAGGAGCCGCACGCTACAGGCGCTCGCTTCATCAGCCTGCGTGGCAGGTCAGACAGCCAAAGCTCGTGCGCGCGCGCGGGATCGCGATGGCCCATGACGTCGCCCGATGCCGCCCGCCAGCAGCGAGACAAGCGCTGGGTACGCGTCGTGTCGAGTCGAGGCGAGGACGGCGGGCCGATCGCCAGCTGCCGTAGGTACGTGTGCACGTATACATCTGTCTGAGCAAGGACGGCCTGTATACGTGACAGCTCCCAGTCTGCTGCATTCACACTCCCACGTCCAGTCCAGCCTGCCCGCCGGAAGCCACGGCGATACCTTACGGTGCATGGTCACGCCGGCCGAGGCCAGCTCGCAGCATGTGCCCGCGCACTGCCTGCACGGCGCGCTGCAGCCCACGGGTATATTATATTGTTGTACTGTACGTACCCCCGGACACTGGTCGGATGGCTGCATCTGCATGGCTCGCAAGCCCATCGTCAGCTTATTAGCCCGGTACGCCGCATTCTTCAGCCGGCTGCAACGTCGAGCCCTGTCGTGCCGTGGCCTCCTTTATCTGCCGCAGCCGCGGGTTCATCTTGAAACAGGGCACGCTTGCCGAATACCGCTGGTGCCATGACAGCATACATCGTTGCGCCGTGAGCGTCGGTTGCCCCAAGCTGAGAGCCATCCACGGCCGTACTCAAAGTGATGCGCTCATCTGCTTCAGCCGATCCCCTGAAGCGAGGTGCGAACAGGCCAGCGGTTCTGCAGAGCTGTACCTGTGTTATGAACTGAGTCTCGAAAGTGCGGAGAACGACCACGGGATTGCTTCAGCTCGCAGGACGTATAACTGATGAGGGACGTTGTGAGCAATGGACGATAGCCCTTTTTAAATGCCCGTGGAAATCTATCGCTCAAACCGTTTGATCGCACAAATCGATAATGCACATCAACCGGCACTCAAGCCAGCCTTTGTCGATGTCTCCCAAGATTTCGTCTCTTCGGCTCTTCTTGCTGTTAGGGCTGCCTTGAGCTCCTCCGACGGGCGTGGCGGCCTGAGGGCTTGCGATCCGAGCGGGCCGCGGCCGCAGCCGGGGTCCTCCCGCAACCGCGAACGCGCCTTTCACGACACGCCGCGCTTGTTACCGCAGCGCTTCGAGGACGCAGGACTTTTGGTGAGCTCTTGACTTGGAAATCCACACTTCAGCATGAGCTGCAACACCGCGGCGCTTTCGCTCCCTCAATAATCTCGGGTTCTACACTTGCTCCACCAAACCAATAATACTACTGCGCTCACTACCTGTGTATTCGCTTTTACGCCATCGCTCGCTATTGGCATCAGCTATCCACCCACAACAATGAGCTCCCCACTCCGACGAACGAACTCCCGCTCGAGCCCTTCGAGACACACGCCCAACGGGTTCCGCCGCTCGCACGCGAACGGCTTCCCCTCGCCCTTCCGCAACAGCTCCGACAGCCCGACCCGCCTGATCGAGGAGTTCAGCAAAGTGTACATCGACGAGGACAAAGCGTTCCGCAAGAGGCTCGACGAGCAGAGCGACGAGCAAGAGCGGCTGCACCGCCAGGCTATAGAAAGGTCGAAGCAGGAGCATGAGGAGATCCGCCGCAGTGCGGAGCGCGCACGGGAGCAGCTCGAGCTGCAGATGCAGCGGCTCAAGCAGATCCAGGCAGAGAAGGAGCAGCGGGCATTGGAAAGCAGTAGGCGAGAGGTTGCTGAGGCTGAGGCTGCGGCGAGGCAACGGGAGATTGAGGCTGTGAGGCAGAGGGAGGAAGCATTGCAGCGAGCAGCGGCGAAGGCGAGAGAATTGGAGGAGGCGGAGCGAAGGATCGAGGCTCAGAAGAAGCAGGAAGCAGAGGACAAAGCAAAGAGGGAAGCGGACAGGGCCAGAGAAGATGCTGAAAAGCAGGCGAAGGAAGAACGGGAAAGGAAAGCGAAGCAAGAGGCAGATGCAAAGGAGCGAGAAGCCGAAGCCGCAAAACGAGCTGCAGCACCTGTCGCACAAACAGCGCAACCACAACAATCGGTGCCTCAACCCCAGACGAATGGCACACAGGCCTCCCAAGCTCAAGCAGCCGCTAAGGCCTCGGCTGTGACCGTGTCCGCTACAACAAGTAATGGCGTATTAGTACCAAAAGGCGTCCTGACACCTATGCAAGAGCGTGAGGCCGAGCACAAGCGGTATCTGGATCTGCATAAGCAACTCAAGGCAATGCGGAATGACACCCTGGAGCAAGCGAAACAGTTGGGCTTGAAGAACCAGCTGGGCGATATGAGACGAGAGCTCAAGAAAATCATGGGTCAAATGAACAAGGTCGACAAAGCCGCCAATCGCCAAAGCGTGAGTTTTAACCACACCATGTCCCTCAAAATACAAACCCACTGACGACTATCATCTGCGCAGACCATGAAAATCAAACAGATCCTGACCCAGGCAGCACAAATGCAGCAGGTCATGGTCGACGTAACGCCATACATCGTCAGCGTACCCTCCGACAAGCTCCAGCAAGGCTCTGCAAACACCCAGTACCCTGCAGCACTTCTCTTTCTCCTGAACCACTTCGCAAAGGCCCTCGTATCCCAGCTCGCCCAAGAAGTCGCCCGCGACACCCTCGCCGCTGACCCTCTCGGCATCCTCGCCGTCACCATTTTCGCCGCCCCCGAATTCCTCTTCAACGGCCACTCGCTGATCGACGTCCTCTGGGCCAAATACCACAAAGTCTGCCCCGTCCTCTTCGGCATCCACGGCTCGCCCAAAACCCCCGCCGGCCGCGCCCGCCTCGGTTGGCACGTCGACGACGGTGCCGAAGTGTCCCCACAAGAACACTACGACCGCATGACCGGCTTCGCAGCGGGCTTCGCAGCCCTCACGCTCCGCGACTTCACCAAGTCCAAGAACTCCTCCCCGGCCCCCATCCACCTCTTCTGGACCTCTCTGGCACGCATCGTCAGCACGCCCAACGCCGAGCAGTCCCCGACGCACTACATCGTGCTCAGCAACATGCTCAAGCACTCAGTCCCGCGCTTCATCGCCTTCTACGGCGCCGCGGCCCTCGCCGCCCTACGCGCCGCCTGCGTCTCCTTCCCCTCCGCCGGCGGCCCCGTGGGCCCCTCCGGCTCCGGCCCGGACTCCACCGTCCTCGCCGTGCAGTCGCTGCCGCTGACTTGGCAGAAAGACCTCAACCTCACGCTCTAGAATGGCTTGGAGGAGGAGGAGGGGGAAGTCGGCGAGGACGATGGGACAGTGCGGGAGGCTCTTCTCCTTAGCACGTCCGATCCGGCCGCGGAAGCGAACAACAGTACACGCCTCGTCTCCGCGCCGACCGCTTCTGTATTACCGCGCAACAGTAATGGCAAGAGCGACGACGCTGACGCGCCGCCCAGTCCCAGCTTCCCGCTCTCGACTCTGAGCCGGTCACGCTTTGCCTCGGGCCCCAGAATCTTCTCCGGCTTCGGGAACTACAGTCCGCACGGCGTCCCGGCCTTTCCTGGCGTGCACGGTGGGCCGGGCGTTTCTGCTGCTGCTGCCGCGGCGGCGGCGGCGGGAGGAGGGCGGAGGTGAGACATTCAGTGCGCGTGTGTTAGTTAGAGAGGCTGGGGCGCAGGGTCCAAGGTAGCAGTAGCGTAGTGCAGGAAACACCATGCCGCGAAGCATTCGTCGCCGATATCGAACTTCATCTCACTTCCTACCGGGGGATCTGTTCTCTTCTCCCATGCCGTGAGACGGATTACTGAGGCAGTCACGCGGGAAGGAGGCCCTTGGCTCGAGACGAAATGTGTCGTTGATCTTTCAGGTCTGCGAGGGGACGTTCCCACCGGCAAGAATACACTGGAGGCGAGGACGGTGGGTTGGTGGGGGTTTGGCAACGGCGTTGCAAGGGTTAGGGATGGGGTAAGAGGTGCTTTCTGGCGGTGGTCGGTCGGTCGGTCGGTCGGTCTGCACGCTCTGCTCTGCGCGGTTAGGGACGTGCGTGGTGTGCGTAGAAGCGAATGGTTACTTTTTACTCATCACTTGAAGCGTTTTCGGCGAGAAGTGTGGAGAAAGGCAGTACAGTTGCAGCGGCGTTTCCAGAAGCGTCGCGCTTTGGAGTTCGACTGTTGTGGAGAGACTTCGATGGCTCGACACGGGCTGGAGTACGATTAGAGACCGGCGGACGCAACCAGAAATAGCTCTTTTGTTTTGACGAGATGGTACGGGTGAGCGTGGTAAATTAAAGATCTTTTTTCCTTTTCGTCGAGGTCGTCTCTTCGTATTCATGACAAGCCTACAGATTTCAAGCAAAAGACGCCCGGCTATTCACATGGAACACGTTGCCCAACGTTGATCGAAGGTCGCATAACCAGAGACGCCACGCCGTGAATATTCAAAATTTATTTCCATCCCGCTTTTCTGCATCAACCGCCAGATCCTCAGAAGATGCTCATATTTCTCACAAGCCGTTGTCAGCACAAGAGAACGCGCCTCCGAAAGTATCACTCTCGTAGCCCATGACGATGCTCGCGACGGAAGCGTAGGTTCCCGGGCCCAGGAACAAAAGGCCCACCACCATCAAGAAGACGTTGAAGATGGCGCCGAACCAGCCCCTGAAACCCCTCGCCTGCCAGAACTTGGCGCCGTAGTCCGCGCGGCGCATGCGCAGGTACGCGAGGCCCCAGAAGATGAAGCCGAAGAAGGAGTCGAAGAGCGAGCTCATGAGAGAGAGCAGGTCGGAGAAGAAGGGGATGACCTCGGCGATGATGAAGGCGAAGGTCCAGAGGACGGCGAGGATGGCGGCCCAGCTGAGCCAGCCGACGAGGGTGTGGTTGCTCAGGTGGCGGGTGCCGGAGAAGAAACGGAAGAAGAGGAAGCGGGCGGAGACGGAGGCGTAGAGCACGCCGAGGAAGATGATGGTCGGGATCATGAAGCTGAAGCTGACCTTGAGGTAGGTTTCGTTGCCGAGGGAGCCGAAGGCGGGCGCGGTGTTGTACTGGGTGCCGGTGTAGACGTAGATGATGGAGCCGACGAGGGTGAAAACGATGACTTCTGCGATGGTGACGACGCGCAGGGCCTTGGGGAAGTCGTTGGGCTCTTTCATCTCGGCGATGAAGGAGGGAAGGGTGATTTGACCAATGAAGGTGTAGCTGATGTTCATGAAGGCGTTCATGCCAGCCACGAAGGAGGTCCCTTCAGTCGCGACGACAAGCCAGGTCGGTTCGCCCATGGAAGGGTAGTCGGCGCCCGGGTGGTCCTCGATGCCAGCGAAGATGGTGGCCAGCATGACAGAGACGAAGGTGAAGAGCGCCGAGAAGGTCGCGATGTGTGCAAGCGCGCTGAAGGTACGCGGGAGCGAGCAGAACCAAGACACGACGCCGACGATAGCGCTGAATCCGATGGTGCAAAGACCGTGGCTTGACATGGTGTTCAAGTACTTGGCACCTGTCAGGCAATGGAAGCCCATGATGAAGGTGTTGTTCAACAGGAACATGACCGCGGTGAAATACCACGCCCATCTTTGGCCCCAGAAAAGCATCTGACCGATGTCGCAGACATCCTTGACTTCGGGATGTCTCATGCAGAACTCCCTGCGATTGGGTCAATAGATGTACAACCATCGGATCAGTGGCAAACTCACCAAGTTGTCATAGAGGTGTAGTAGACCAGGGACGCGACAACGATCGTGAGGATGATGCCCGGTACTAAGCCGAGGACAGAGTACGAGTATGGAAACGACATGATGGCCAAGCAAATGTACTCGGAGAACAATAGGGCTGCAGTCTGGCGCAATGTCAGATTTGATCAACAGAAGGCTCAGAAAATCGTCGCGGTTGCGTCAATTCGTTTGAGTCCGCCGCATTAGGCGCGCAGAATGCATCGCCACGGGATCGAGCGAAATCATCCTCGCCAATCGGCGCGCGACTAAACACAGGCTGAGAATTCATACCTTTTGCCACGAACAAGTCCTGTACTTGATAGCATTGCCGGCCTCCATTTCCATCTGCTTTCCAATGGCATCACTGGCATCGGTCGAGTCGTCCGCGGTAGCCATGTCGCCAGAAATCGACTTGGTGACCGGCTTGTCGATTCGGTTCATCTTTCTGCGCGGTTTCTTGCCGGCATTCTCGGCCGCCGACTGGTTGGCGGCATAGTCTCCGTAGTAATCCTTGCCGACCTCAGGGTTGGCTTTTTCTGTAGAGGGTGCAGGGCTAGAGCTGTCGCTCGCCTTCTTGCTCAGGAAGCCTAACGCCATTTTATCGAACGGATGGAGCGGATGAGGACTCCGGTGAAGTAAAGGTCGAGCTGGTCGCCGGTGATCCCAGGTAGCATTGACTGCAGATGGAGTGCAGAGATCCCGTGCTTGGGTCTGGGAGGGAAGAGTCCAACAAAACGGACGGGAGTGGGTGGCAGAGAAGAGCGGGCGGGGGGCAAATGCGACGAGAGGATGATAATATAAAGCGGATCGGCAGACTGGCTGAGGATGGAGCTAGGCGTGGCCGAAGGTGCTTACCTCGAGGCTAACGCTGCTATTACCCCGGCGAGAGTGATAAGTGGACGGCGGGAGGCGACCCCGAGGCTGCGTGCAACTGACGTACTGAAGACTCGCACGGCACGCGAGAGGCCAATGGGCGGCGGTGGTGGGCGTGGGCAGCGCGGGCGGACTGGCGGCGGCGCCTCGCGCATCTCTGGCTTGCTCGCCCGTTGAGGCGCGAGCCTTCGGTGCTAACACTTACAGCCGGAGCCTGCGCGGCAGGCCGTCGTCTCTTTATGTGAGGCCGCCGCTCGCGGTCTGGCCTCGCAGTCTTGACTCAGGCGCATTCTATCTCACGTGGTGGGCCGGTGGAGTCGTGCGTTGACAGCTTGCGGAGGCTGCGTCGCGCCGCATACCTTATGTCGTGTGCAGATACCTCACAGAGAGGTGCAGCCGCTCGCCGCTCCAAGGCGGCGCTGGGCGTGAGCTTGCAGCGACAAGACTCGCGGTCAAGCCTTCGCTGACTGCTGCCATTTCGTCGGCCAAGTGGGTGGCGACTTGGCGGCGCAGCCTCTGCCAATCCACCGTCTCGCTAAGCATCCGCATGCGCCTGTCCCGCACGCTTGGGTGGAGAGCGGGTGTGGGCGCCAGGGTTGAGTTGACGAGACTGAAGCCGCTGATGTCGTGATCGACTGTCTGCAGGACGCCCGACTGCAGCAGGCTGTTGTCTTTTCAGCGGTAGCGGATCTGTTGCCGCGGAGATCGTTGTGAATAATCGAGTTTCATCAGGTGATCAAAATATGCTTCTTTTTATGCTTTCTTCTGCATCGTCCTCAGGCAGCAAGTGGCATCGCTAGAATGCCTTCCGTATGCCCTGGCTGTCATCAAGGAGCGCAGGCAACATAACAATAATACAACGATTCTCGCAAACGACCTACCTAATGGTTCCGCGCATTGAAAGTCAAACGCCTCGCCGGAATCTGATGCACGCAAGCAATAGGTGTGGATACGTGACGGAGCAGACCCTCAAGTCCGCTGATCTCTCGCCTAAACGATCTAAAGATACATGTGCATGGAAACCACGTGGCTGGCTCGCAATTGATATGCAACTAACAAACAAAACCTCGCTCACAACTTCGTGCTCTTCACCAACCCCTTCTTGATACCAGTCAACTCGCCACCGTATCCACCTCTGCCCTCGCCGCCCTTGTACACCGGCTTGATCGACGCCAGCTTCTTCTTCTTCTCGTCGTACTTCTTGCGCTTCTTGACACGCGGGTTGCGCGCGTCCTTCTTGCGGAACGGCGTCAGGCCCTTGTTCTTCTCGATCGCGTAGCTGATCTTGCGCTTGCCGTCCTCGCCTACCGTCTCCTGCTGCACCACCTCGCCGCCCTGCAGCGCCGCCTGCTTCTGCGCCTCCGCGAACGCCGCCTTGTCGCTCTTCTTGCGCGCCGTCTTCGACGCCACCATGTCGTAGTAGCCGTCGGCGTCCTCGTCCGCCGCGTCGCGGATCTGCCGCGCTTGCGCCGCGTCCTCGTCGTCGCTGTTGCCGCCCAAGTCCGCGCCTTCGCCGTCGCCTCCAGGCCTGCGTCCACGCTTCTCCGCCTCGGCGTTCAGGCGGGCCTGGCGGTCGCGCAGCCGCTCGCGGTGGGGAACATCTTCATCGCCGCCAGCGTCGCGACCAGCAGCACCGCGCTTGTTGGCCTTCTGGGCAATCTGGCTGGTGTAGAAACGCAAGCTCTTCTTTTTCTTCGCCTTCTCCGCAGCCTCCTGTGCCGTGAGCGGCGCCTCCTCGCCCAGGTCGGAGTCGTCGTCCTGCGCGCGCGGCAGGGTCTTGGACTTGGAGCGCTTGGAGCCGGCGGCGCCGACGAGGGCATCGAGGTCTGCGAAGCCAGCTTCGGCGCGCTGCAGGCGCTCGGCCTTGCGCTTCTCGGCTGCTGCGTTGCTTGCGCTGCCGTTCTTCTGTGCGCGGCTGAGTGCTTTGCGCTGCTTGCGGTTGAGTCGAGGGGCGGCTTCGGCTTCCTCTTCGGCCGACTCGTCGATGTCGTCTTCACCGCTCGCAAGGGCTTCTTCGATTTCCGCGGCCGTGGGGTCCTCGGGAAGCAGGCTCGCGCGTTGCCAGAGGGCTCTGCATTGCATGAGGCTTTCCATAACAGGATGGTCGCGCAGCTGGCTAGGCGCAAGGGCAGTCGCATTATCTTGATCCTTAGAAGCGGTCGAGGTGAGGAGCGCGAAGTACATCGTTAGTGTACCAATGTAAGCGGACGCTGCTCTCAGCTTCGTAACAGCATTTGGTACGTAGGGCAGTGCTGTCGCTGTGGCCTCCTTGGCGGCGTCCAGTAATTGATTATGCACCTCTCTCAGTTCCAATAGTTCCTTGCTGAGAGGTTCGAATTCCGGGTATCTCGTCTTGAGCAGCTTGATGCGCTCGGCAGGCGGCATATCCTTTGCAATTTCAAGCTGAGGCAGTACCTCAGTCACCGTTGCCGCATCCTTGGCCTCGTCTGCCTCTGCGTCGTCTTGCCATTCTGATTCATCAAAGCCGTAGTCGGCGGCAGACATGGCCTGTAGCTGCTTCTTTTGCAAGCGCAACGCCTCGGCCTCCTCTTCCAGAGCTTGCTCCTCAGTCTCGATGGCGTCGGCACCATAAAGAGCATCTTTTGTAGTTCCCCAACCTTCCTCGTCCTCATCCTCTTGTCCCTCGCCGCCAGACTGGGAGCCAGCATCTTGATGCTCTTCCGCGCTTTCATAATCGTCCTCATCCTCTGAATCGGACTGCCCGAGCACCTCTTCGTCAGACTGGTCCAGAAACTCCTCATCCTCCTGCTGCTTCCGTCGTCGCTTGACATCGGGCTGCTCGTCCAAGAGAACTTTGTCCTTGTTCAGGTGGAATTCATCGTCAGAATCCGCGACATCTTCGTAAGTCCGGATGCGCTTTCGCGAATCGCCAACATCCATATTCGGGCCCTTGGGCTCCTCATTACCGCGGCCGGAAGCCTTTCTCTTTTTCGCCATGCTGAAGAGCGGTTCGCGAAATCTAAATGGTCGCTGCTACTCACGCTTCAAGCACCTGGACTTTGCCTCGACTTTTTCCAAAGCCGCGGCTTGCACGGAGCAATCTCGGCTCAGGCCGCGACCGCCACTTCGGGCAGCGTCACGCATACAATCCCGCTTCCTTCTTCTCGACAACTCGAGAATCTTACCATCTCACGCATAACCCACAGTCAACACAAGGTACCCACGAGCGAACATGATTTGCTCCTCAGGTACGCCGTCGTGACTTGGGCGTAGGATACTGTCACACTGTGCATGTTCCGCCGGACTCTGGGATCGAGGTAACCATTCACCGCGCCTGCACAGTGAAAGGACTCGAGGCAGCCGCCTCCGTTCTTGTCGTCGACGCAAACAAACACGCTTTGGTATTGCATCGCACTGCCTTGCATTATTCTAACGCGCCTGCACGTACTTTGGGAGAGACAACTAGCACGCATACGCACGCCTGTCGCGTGGGCTGCAACCGTGACAACTCTTGTTGTCGCCAGGACTTGTCCGTTTGCCACTATCAAAGGCCTTCTTAGCGCCAGCATATTACGCTTATAGGGGAACACGACAATCAAGATCGTGTTTACATCTCCTTTTCTTGTTTGCTAACCCACGCAAGTGATATCAGCCGCTATGGTGACCTCAACAGGCGCCTCGCGCGCATCAAGCGTGTTGTCCAACGCTCGTACTACGCTCAAGCGGCGTGAAAAGCCCTACAAGACTGAACAACAAACGATGATTGGGAAAAAGAGAAAGCTCGATGTCAACGTCAGTATAGTTGACTCCGTCGTCGGTGTCAAATGGAGCGCATCACTAACGTTTCCCCTAGACAAGCTACAACACAAAAGCACCCAAGGGCTTCCGCTTTCTGGAAGTCGGCACTCCTGATCTCGCCGAGCTATGCAAAGAAATATCACGAAAGCGTAGTTTGCCCGTGCATATTGTTCATGTTTGTTGCCTCCTTTATGGTACAATCCGATGCTACTAACCACAAATTACAGGCCCAGCCAGTGAATCACAACGCCTTGAACCCCGCGAAAATATCGCATCACATTCATCGCATTGGATATCACTTCCGCTCTGAAGTGATGGAGGAAGCATGCGCCGCACTGCAGTATGTCCCTCACGACAATGGGTTCATAAAAGCTGCCGAGATGCACAAGCAGGAGCAGAATAGCAAAACTGCTCAGATCCTTGCTAAACACGGCGTAAAGTATGATCTCGCAGAAGATAACAGCGAGACGCCTGAGCAAGTCCGTGGAGCGATCAAGGAGCTGTTCCCGAAGATTCCCGAGAAGGATCTTGACGAGATCGTCACCCGTGCCTGGGAGAAAGGGACCGATCGAATCGGCAGTGCTCGAGGTATTCCTCTCGCTCGACGTGTGCAGCTTGCCACGATAGCGCGAATCAGGCACGTCTACACCGACTATGATTCTCTGCTCAACGCCTTCGGTGATTGGAAGAACACTCGAAAAGAGGTGGAGCCGATCTGTCTTAAGAAGCTGATGGAGTGGCGCGGAGAGAATGGCGTGAATGACGAAGGCCTGGAAGAAATCGTTCGCGAAACCATCGTCATCGACGACGATGATGACGATGACGGGCTCGTGGCGCCAACTGCGCGCAGGGGCGGTGACTCGACCGATTCTGACGATGTTAGCGACACCAGTATCGAAATCAGTCACCGCCCAGCGGCAGGAGATGACCTTAGAGCCGAAGAGGTCGCTGAGCGTGATCACCGTTACTTCCAACGCTATCACAGACCGCACAGGCTTACTGTAGCCGAGCGAGGTGATATTGCGAGGCAGAAAATCAGTGATGCCAGAAGTCTGATGCAGGTTCCAGCTGCGGTTGCGACGCACGACCGTCGTTTACCTGCTCCTAACTCGCAGCCACTGTACCATGCGGGACCCCCGTACCAAGAATGGACCGATGGGCGGGTTCTGCAAAGAGTAAGTTGCGATCGTTTTCGACAACCTATTCGAACTGCTGACCACATGCGTAACTCACAGGTATCAGCCGGTGCGTCTCAATACTATACTCATCCGGCAGGCTCATACGTCGCCCAGGATCGCCCAATTCAATCCATCGAGCGTGATGACATCGTGCAACTACCGCCCGCACCACGTTCTAGAGCTCCGACAGAATACCGCTCTCGTCCGGCTACTCCAGATAGGGCACGCTTGGGCGTGCAGCCCCAGCACTTCGTCGATCTCACGCAAGACTCTCCGCAATATCCACCGGCCTTTGTTGGTGGGAGGCGCTATAGAGATCAGGGGACAGGAGCAGTGTCACGGGATTACCAGGATGTCGATATGATCGACCTTACCTCGCCCCGCCGGCCTCACACTGGTCAGCCTGTGGCCCAACCCCAAGTGTTTCGCGTCGTATCCAGCGGAGACGTTGCGTATCGTGAAGTCCAGCCCACGGGCACACATGCCTACCCCATACCGGTGGAGAGATTCCGTCAGTCCTGGCATGGAGAGGATCACAGTCCCCGGTACAGCCAGACAGAAGCTCCGGAATACGACCCTAGGCAGCCGCTCCTTGACGAAGCCAGATCCCACCACCCTCAAGCCACCTCACCCGCCCAACCTGACCGTCGTCAGCCATTGCACAACCCCGCGTACTATCCAGATCAACAACAACAAGCCGAAGTCAGGTACGTGCGCCGCGTCGCTGGACAAGACTACTACGCCCAGCCCCTTTCAGCGCCAGCTGCGCAGTCCCGCCCAGCTCCGCCGCTTCCAATCCACGGCGCCCCTGCGCCTGTGCAGCAGATGCCGCGCGAGCTGGCGTACCCGGCGCGGCGCGTCGAGTACATCCCCGTGAACGGCGCGCCGGCCCACCCCCGCTACGCTGTGCCGCCGGGTGAGCATTATCCCCAAAGATGAAGCGGAAAGGCATGATCCTTCATACCACGAACATCTTGCATTTTGCTTCTAGCGACGTCGACCTTGAGCTGCTTTGATTGCATGTGTATGTTTTACCTTTTGCATGTCTGAGCGGATTGCATTGCATTGCATGGATTGGCTTACTTTCGCGCTGGCTTGTGAAGCGACAACGAGCGCGCGGACCCGATGAACGATGAACGAAATTATAGAGACTGAAAGGCAGTCAGTCTGAGCTTGAACCTACCGGGGGAAACGGTCCCAGGAGGTAACTTGCTCATGCATGGAGATCGTCATGAGGAGAGCAATCGAAGGAAGGAAGATACCAAATGGTCTGCATTTTGTTTGGAGGGATGAAGACTCGGAGGATTGCTATGGAAGTGGTGAGGGCGAAAGAAGTGGCATCCGATGGGAGAGATCATGATTGAGGACTACTGGTAGGCATGAGGCGATCCTGTCGAGCAAAGGGCTGGAATGCAAGAACAGTTACTTGGAAATACCTTTGTAGAATCACAAACCAGTAACCCGAGGAAGTCACTTGGAACAATTCAATCTGCCGGTCTCCTTCAGAAATTTTGAGTCACCGTCAGCTGCGGTTTTCAGCTGTTGCTTGGCTGCGTGGGCATTGTCCTTCTTTCTCCCTAGCCTGCCTTTCGCTGTGAAGTTCGAGCGTCGGGAGAACTCCACGCGACAGACGTCACACTTGGGAGTCGCTCGCAGCGTGGAGACACTTTCGATGCATTCCCGTGATCAGTGTGCAGCGCCTTTTGACTCTCGACGAAACTTACAACTCAAACAAACCCGCGGCCCAAGCACGACCAATCCCTCGCTCCTGCAACCCTCTCGCAGCCCCTCTCTCGGCGCGCAAAACACACGTTAACCAGCCCGCCGGCACATCTCCCCGCGAACCCTCCCGTCCATCCAACCAAACCACTCGCGCAACAACAATGCCACCCACCCCGCCACCGCCCCTCCCCCTCCTCCACGCCTACCGCCACCTCCACCGCGCCCTCCGGCCCGCGACCAAATCCGCCCCGCACGCACACCTCGTCCTCCGCGCCCGCCTGCGCGCCGCCTTCCGCCCGCCGCAGACCCCCCGCCGCGAAACCCCCTCCTCCTACGACCCCGCGCAAGCGGCCCGCGCGCTCCTCTTCCTGCAGAGCGCGGCGGCGCGCGACGGCCTGGAGCGGCGCGTGCTGAAGAACCTGGTGCGGACGTGGGGCGAGCGCGAGTGGGCGATCAGGCAGATGCGGTATCTGAAGGCCGGGCCGAGGGCGGTGGGGTCGGCGCGGATGGGAGAGGGGTTCGAGAGGGCGAAGGCGGGGTTGGGGGTGGAGTTTGGGAGGGGGAGGTTGGAGGTTTGAGGGAGGGTTGTCCCGGGACTGTGTTGGGCTGGACGGGATTTTTTTGAGGATGCTGTTTTCTTTTGGCGGCATTGGTTGCGTTCGTCGTCGCGGAGGGGAAGAGGTGGAAAGGCCCTTGGGCGATGGAATGGGACGTTCACCGCTGGGAGAGTGGTTGGAGAACTCTTTGGCATGCTATGCTGTACGGGACGCTGCCGCGATGAGCAATGGGAGAAGCGCCACGCTGCGAACGGCTCTCATGAACGGAAGCTCCAGCTTGGGGCTAGAAATCACTTGTCGTGAGAGCCCTGGAGGGACATGCCTTTCCGGAGCTTCTCACAAGACCAGAATGCATTGGAGGAAGGGCTACGGCGAATCGAGGCCTCGTGAGGCTCCACAGATCCCGTCAGGCGCCGATATCATGCGTGGAGGTGTGTGTGTGGGAAGCAGTTCGAAGTCTTTCGAGAAACACGGATATCCATTCGTTGAGAGCGCCCACACTGTTTCAAATAATCGTTGTAAGATCGCAGGAGACAATGGAAGAGCGCTTTTGTGGCATACAAGCCCCCCACTCTCTAAGCCATCTTTCTCTATTCGGTCTTTTGTGCCCGTCATGTTTATGGCCTTGATCGTTGGATCCTACTACCCACGACGCCTTCCCTCCTCACATCCTCTCTCGCCCTCACAGCCTTCTCACCAAAGACCCTCCCCCCTCTCATGTTGAATGACCGACCCCCACCTCACCCAAACCCCGATCTACAACCCCTTCTTCCCCGCCTTCTTCTCCTCCCTCTCCCTCCTCGCATAAATCTCCGCCGTGAACGGATCCTCAAACCTCAACGCAACACTATACACCGCCCACACCAGCGCCGTCAACAGCACGCCCGCCGGCTTCCCAAACCACAGCGCAGTGCCCAAGAAACTCAGCGTGCTCCCGTGATACATCGGGCTCCCCGACACGTTGAACGGGAACCCCGTGACCATCTCGTCCATCAGGATGCCGAAGTAGTCGCCCAGGTACGTACCCGTGACGCCCAGCGCCCACATGCTGCTGAGGACGAGCACGTTGCCGCTGAGGAGCAGGCCGACGGCGAGCGACTGCGACAGCGGGGTCAGGAGGAGCGGGTGCGAGGGCTGCGCGCGCAGCGCGCGCTCGTAGACGAAGTCGCGCGCGAGGCCGAGCGAGAAGATGGTGATGGCGAGCGCGTAGCAGCCGCGGCGCGGGGAGCCGCCGGCGAGGCGCGTGAGGGTCCCGGAGGAGTACTCGGTGCGCGCGGCGGTGTTCCAGAAGGTTGGGTTGAAGATTATGAAGGCTGCGGCGCCTGTTTGGGAGGGAGGGGGGTGGTGTTAGAGACGGGTTTCTTGGTTTGGTTTGTTTCGAGTGGGCTTGTTCTTTCTGCTGGGGGGAGGGAAAGGTGCGTCTTGAAAGACGGAAGGCATGGGAGTATCTGCTGCTACATACCCCAAAAGCTGGGTTGGCTGAAGTCCACCAGCTGCGATGCCATGTCGAAAGGAGCCATTGGTGCTTGTGGGCGGTTTCGCGTAGGGTTCGGCGGATTTGTCGCTTGTGGGCGGTGCAAATGATACACACACAGTCAAAACTGAGCAAAGCGAGGAATGCACTGGACTACACAGCGGAGGTTTGGGGCGGTTGGACGGAGGGTATGCAGGCCGGGTGGAAGTAAAGTGAAGAGTAAAGTTGGCGAACTGCTGGTGTGGGGCGAACGTCACTCCCACAGAGCCAGTGGGGCTGCCAGCGGGGCAGCGGAGTGAAGGTGACTGGCTGGTGACGGAGGTGCCCGCGCTGAGACGTCGAAGAAGACGATCGGAGACAGGGAAAAGATGAAAACAGAATGCAAAGGACGAATATGATTTGGTTGATTGCAACATTGCAAGATAGAGACAGTGACTTTTGCAGCTATTTGAGCTAGGATCGAACCGATACCGAACAGAAACCATGAAACCCATTACAAGCATGAAGTGCAGGCCACGAGTCGATCACCGCGCATTGCGCGGGAGACATCAGATACGGCCGCGAACAAAAATCGTGAGGAAGCAAATAGAAAGAGCTCAAAGTCGAGCAGACACTCGCAATAGGAGACGGGAGCAAAAGCTCACACACTGCCATCATCAATAAGCATGAGTGGAAAAGCGGATGGAGAGGTTTCATCTCCACCACCATCGTCGCAAAAGTGTGTTGTCAAGAGGAATGATAGACCGTGTTGGCCATGTCAAGGGAGCTGCGACAACTGGAGCATCCTCTAGATGCTTTGGTCGTCGATAGCCGAGCCCTGAGCCTGGGCCTTCCAGTACTCGACGTCGCGCTGAGAGGCGGCGAGGGCGTTCTCGAGCTCGGCGATGCGAGACTCAAGCTGGTCGCGCTCCTCAACCTTCTTAGCTCGCGACTTACGTGCAGCAGCAGTGTTGCGTGCACGCTTGAGAGCAACGGTGTCGTGCTCATCAACCATGATTGGCGGAAGAGGCTTGTCGCGCTTCTTCGCGTTGACACCAGCAACAGAGGACGGACGGGCGAAAGTAGTGGTGGAAGCGGCAGTGGAGCTGCGCTTGCGGTTGTGGGCCGGTCCGCCTGGGTGAACAATGATAGGGTTGTTGCTGGAGTTGGAGGTGGTGCGCTCCATGGTCGGGGCAGGGACAAGAGAGTCGAGCTCCGGGAAGAAGTTCGCAGTGCTGTTGTCGTTGCTGAAGCCAAACGTGTTGTCAAGCGTGTCGTTGAACAGCGGAGATGCATTGTAGCTCTCCGGGGTCTCAAGGTAAGTCGACCCGGGCGTCGTCAAGTTCGTGAAGGAAGTAGACGGCGGGACCGAGTCGGCTCCGTTGAAGAGATCCTTCGGCGAGACGGTAGCAGCGTTGTTGCTACCGCCGAGAGCGGCGAAGTCGGTGAACATGTTGAAGTCACCGAAGCTTGCGCCGTTCTCGAACGCGCCGAGGTCGGCCATGGTGTCGTGGTAGGCGACGTTCGCTGGACGCGAGGTTAGTGCCGGACTAGACACGTTGGCAGACGCGAGAGCTGAAGTACCTGAGCCAACCATGGTGTTATCACTGTGGTTTATGATATGCTGGTGCTTGGAAGCCGGGATGTTTCCGGTCGAGTTGGAGTGGAATAAAGGCACTGGTGGTCGAGTGGAGTTCCGCAGGGAAATGGATCGCTGGTCGCTAAAGGCCTGAGTAGAGTTGGGAGCCGAGTGCGCGTAGGCAAGGGCAGGTCTGTTGGCTGGTTTAGACGGAGGATGCAGCGTCGAAGCGTGCGAGGGCGCTTTGGCGGGAGCTGGCTGGGCCGGAGGCGGCGGCAGCAGTTCGAAGTCTTGATTGAACACTGGTTTGGGCGTGAGGCCGGATGGAACCGATGGTGGTGGAAGCCATGATTGCTCGTAGAAAGCCGTGGTGGACGGCGGGTTGGAGATCACGAAGGCTTGGAAGTCGTTACGACAGGAAGCGTTGTGTGAGAGGTCCCGAGGGATCTCTTGAAGAGTGGAGTTGGTACGGTTGTTGGGTGAGCCGGGTATGGTGGGCGACGGAGTCTAGATGGAAGCAGCCATGGTGTCTGCTTCGGAATGGATGTGTTTGTGAGTGCGTTTGGGGTATGAGGGGGAGTAAAAGCGGTAGCCTGAGGTGCGGGCCTGGACGGCTTTGTAGGGCGGGCGCGCGGCGGGCGGATTTTGGGCGTGTGCGCGTGTGAGTCACAGGCAGCAGCGCGCTAAGGCCTCAGGCGGGCTAGCGGCAGGGCTTTGCGCAGGTAATCGCCGTTGGCTACCGGTGAGGGCGGAGAAGGGCGCGCGCGGCGGTGGGGTGCATTATCATTGATTATTGGATGGGTGCGCATCGATCGCCTGCGCGACGTGAAACGTGAAGCCGGTGCTGTGCTGTGCGGCCTGCGCTGTGTTGGCTGCTGTATGGTCTGCTGGCAATCCTCCTCTGCCCTGCTTGCAAGCTCTATTGATGATATGTAAGCACACCTGCCCGCCTCACGCAACGCTCGCAGATGCCTCACCGCGCCGTCCGGTCTCACCTCACAGTCGACGCCGTGCCTCAGGTTGCCTTATCTGCCGCCGCGGAAAGCCGCCGGCGTCGCTCTCCCACGCTGCCCCTCAACCTGCGCGGCTCAACACGGCGTTCGTCCTCAGCCCCGCCGCCTGCTCCCCAGTGGGACACCGCAGTGACCGCCGCCTGCTCCCCAGTGGGACATGGCAGTGACCGCATGCAAGGTTGAGGCCTGCGCCCTCTTCGCCCCGGCCGCATCACGCCTTCGCCTTGCGCCCTGCGCTTGACACCAAGGAAGCCTGCCGCCCGCGTCGGCTCGAACTCAATCACCTGCTGCCGCTGTCGCATCCTCTCATTGGCCGCCCGCTGCCCGCGGCGTCCTCGATCAGGCTACGTTCGCTGTCGACTTCGGTGCCTTGGAGGGGCTCGTCCGGCGCATGGCTGGCACCGCCTGCGATGCCGGCGATAGCAGGCGCGGCTGAATAATATCTGACAGTCAGTCGTCTGCTCCTCGACCATAATGCAGATCTGCTCCCACACGAGGACGAACTCTCGAGCGGTCAGAACTTAGACGGTCATGTGCAGAACCAAGGCCCGCAGACCTGCCTTCCATCGTCCTGTACAGCGGCGAGTGTACCTAGGCGCGCTGATCGCACAAAAAAAAAATAATTGCTCGCCAGTCCGTGCGCGGCGGTGATGCGCGCTGTAGCCTCTCGCTCCAAGCTGCCCCTCCAAGCCCAGCGAACGAAGCGGCCGATCGGCCGACTTCACACGTTTGTGACATCGGACAATCGACAATTCGCAAACCATGGCTGAGGCCGGCAAGGGGAACCAGAGTAAGCCCAGCACACGTCGCTGCTCCCTGTAGCATCTAGCAGTAATGCAATGTCCCACATCACGTGCTGATACCTGCTTCCTTCCCAGTCAACCTGGACGCGCTCAGCGTCCAGCAGCTCTCGCAGGTCAAGAAGCAGTTCGACGAGGAAGTCCAGCACCTGACCAACTCTTACCAAAACCTGCGTGTCGCACAGCAAAAGTTCAAAGACTGTGTTGCCAGCGTCAAGGAGGGTGTTGCTTCAAGCGTGCAGGGTACGCATTCCCTCTTCAAGAGCCAGCTCTTGGCACCAACCTCACTGACCCTCCACCACCAGACAAAACCCTCCTCGTCCCTCTGACCTCCTCCCTCTACGTGCCCGGCAAGCTCGCCAGCACAAGCCACGTGCTCGTTGACGTCGGCACGGGCTTCTACGTCGAGAAGACTACCGACGATGCATTGACTTTCTACGCCGCGAAGATCGAGGAGCTGGGCAAAAACATCAAGGACTTGGAGAATGTTGTCAATGGCAAGGCGAACAACCTGAGGATGATCGAGGAGGTACTCAGACAGAAGATGCTCGTGCAGCAGCAGCAGGGCCAGGCGCAGCAGGGCGCTACTGCGGCCGCGGCTTGAAGAGATGATGGGGGTTGAGATATGGAATTTCTGTAGGCGTGCATTGACGATCCCGCATGACGCAGAGGAGAAGTACTGCTCTTCATCTCGCTCACGGAAAAGGGGTTACGTCGGGAAATAAAGAGAGCAACGGCGCTTCAGGCTATTCGCCTCGCGGCTCTTCAGCCTGCGGCCAGGATGCTCAGAATCAGAGGCGGCTCGGGAAATAAACGGTGGCAGCGTCGCAGCTCAGCGTGTGTCACAGGACCAGCAACAAGGAGCGGTCTAACCCACCCACTTGACGGCTTCACGTAGGTATTGCTCAGCTCATTGAAGCCGTAACACGAGCTTAAATGCAAGTGTGAAGATTGCATTCAATCGCGACTCAAAGCTACATTGTCTCATACTCGTCGGTCCGAGATCTCTCTTTCAGTCATGCATTCACTCACTGCAGAGCGCAAACTGATCACGTGGCACCGCACTCCGCTGACTTCCAGGCACCATCGCGCCTTCCTCGCCTCGCTGACTGCTCTTCACAAGCACGCTTTGCCCCCTCTCTCTTCTCAGCAACTAACCACTCGCGATGCAACGGCCATCACGCATATCAAGAGGAATCACCACCCCTCCACCGAGATGCCTCGGCAAGCCAGTCAACAGTCTACTGCCGATCCTGGAGCATCTGGTCTGCACATGCAGCAGGCTCGCAGCCAAGCTCAGCATCAGGCTGCGGCAGTGATGGATTTCGCCGTTGTGTCGCCACTCACCACATTCCTATCCAACTACGACCTCCTCTTCTCGCTTTGCGCCCACCTCGAGGGCGCCGACCTGGTGCATCTCGCCGAGGTTTCAAAGGAGCACTGGCTGTACATCGGTGCTGATCGCGCGACTCTTGAGAGGCTCATGGCCCAGACGTCGTGCGACGGGGTCGGCATCGCTATACGTGCGGGCCTGTCCGGGCATTGGCGTGGTGACCCTGCGAAAGCTAATGTTGCGTGCCAGGGCAAGGATGCGAAGCCTTGCGCGGATTGTGGAGCCATGGTTTGCGACGTGCGTTGGGTTTTTCTCTTTCTCCTGCTATGGATTGACTGCGGTCTGACTGACCTGTGCAGCAATGCCGGTTCCACACCTACTACGGTTATTGGGATTATCTAGAGGCACGACCTGGCACCAACTACTCCCAGGACGACGACTGGGATTACATTGAGGAAAGAAGTTCCTACGGCCCATACTTTCTTGAGGGCAAGAAGAAGGACGAGCACCACAGTAATAGTTTGCTGGAGTTTAAAACTGCACTGAAGGTGGCTCACACTTACAGTCGCCTCTATCTTTGCGACGACTGCCATCCACTTCACATCACGCCGCGTCGCTCATGGAAGCCGGAAATGTCACGACGTCGCAGGAAGTACGTGGAGGGAAATTTACAACAGGGATAGTGTGCCCTTCGAGATGGGATGTCATTGCAATACCTATACTTGCCTTGTCAAAGTCTGGCGCTGCATCCCGTGCGTACTGGCGAAGAAGGCAGAACTTAAAGCCTCACGGCATCAATACAGGGTCACTGTGTCACGAAAGGCCGGGTTGGAGAAGGTGACCCTGGCCATTGATAGCAATGCACTCACAAATTCTCCAGTCGAGCACGCAAGGCTGACTGACGATACTAGAGGATGCTTTGCGGTTGTGGAAAGGTGATACCAAAAGAGACTTCTCGCTGGTGCAAGCTTTGCAACAAAGTGAGGTACTTGAATCCAGCTTCAGAAGATCGCATTCTTCAGCGGATCCTCGAACAGCTCGGGACCTCCTCTGATGACCGAGGCGACGACCCAATTCTGAGCCAGCTTGGATGAGTAGCGGTCTACGGGGCATTCCAGGGGCGTTGCGCTGCATGCAGTGTATGCTGGCGGACGAAACAAGGTCGATCGCCTTAAGCAGAAGAGATCATCCGCGGAAACAGACAGCACGGGCCGGTGCTATGTAAGTACTTCACTTCAATAAATACAATCATCCACAGATTGTCTGCAGGGCTGTGCTCACGAGAGGCATCAGACGCGATTTTGCGACTGTTCTAAGGCCCTGTTGAGGTCGCCTTTTTACCAACTTCACAGTGTGTAACTTGCCAGTCGCATGTTTCTGCACTACGCTCACGATACCCTGAAGGGAGGAATGTCGGTGGTTTCGATCGCTGCAGTGATGAGCCCGTTCGGAGCAACTCGGCATGGAAAGCGAGCGGGCTGGGTGGCTCCAGATGGGAAAACACAATTATTTCAGACTTGCCGAATCGCTTTCTGTTTCCCAGAAATGCTAGTGGTCGAGATGCCTGTAGACCGGAAAGAACGAGTTCAACGGGTATTCACTCAATCCTCCGGATATCAAGATGAAGGAGTTGTGGGATCATTCCAAGACCCATAAATACCATCGCTATGCAGAAAGCCAAATAAGAATGAAACGCCCAAGTCCCTCTCAACTAGTCACTCTCATTCCCGTCGTCCAGCGCCTCATCCCTCATCGCCCCTCGCCCATCCATCTCGCCACCCTCCACGCCCTCCATCGCCTCCTCAGCACCATCATCCTCGTCCTCCTCCCCTTCCTCCTCATCGCCCTCCTCCTCGTCCTCTCCATCCTCGCCCTCATCCCCATCTTCCTCCTCCTCCATCTCCTCAACATCAGCATCATCCACTGGCTCGCCCGGCGTGATGACAACCGTCCCACCCTCGCCCTTGAATTTCTTCGCAGGCCGCTCGCCACCCTCGCCCTCCTGCCCGTCCGCGACACCATTCAGCTGCGCAGCGAGCAGCGAAGCGTCAGTCGCATCGAGCGCCTCGCCCGCCGCGCCGCCGGCAGCCGCCGCTTTCTCCGCCTTCACGCGGTGGCGGTAGCTGTTGCGCTTGTCGCATTGTGTGTCGTTGTACTCTGAGAGAAGCATTAGTGAGCTTCATGCTCTTTTCCGGGGGGGGAAGGCTCAAGGGGGGCGTTTTACTCTTCAGTTCGGCTTCGAGCCGGGGCAGGAAGCCCTCGAGCTCGGCGTCTTTGAGCGCGGACATGACGTCTTGGGGGGAGATAGTCTTCTTGCCGCCCATGCGGGCGAGGTCGTTGGAGCTGCGAGAGGGGAAGGAGAAGTTAGTTTCCGGGTTGCTTGTGGCGTGGGGGTCCTAGATCCGAACTCGGGAACGAGAGACGTACTTCGACGCAATGTAGCTCACGAACACCGTCGCGCTCTTGTGCATCGCCAGCAGCGCATCCTTCTGGATCTGCGTGTTGGCCGGCAGCACGCCCTTCGCCAGGCGCGCGATCATCGATTTCGGCAGCGTGAGGTCCTGTTCGCGGCGGTCAGCCTCAGCGTCGTCTCCGGGGGAAGAAATCATGAAGAACCGCAAACGCACCTCGACTCCAAGCCCATCCTTCTCCCTGTGTGCTTTCGCAGGCGCGGGCGCGGGCTCGCCGCCGTCGTCTGGGGGGTTCGAGGCGGTGCTCTTCCGGGGCGGCATGGTGGCGGTCCGATGTGCTCTTCTTTCTTTCTTTTTGGCTAAGCACGTTTCTCTCCTCGCAGGCGCCTTCAAAGACAAGGGCAAAGATGGCGTGGCAAACGGATTCAATGGGCAGAGAGGGCGGCGAACACGTGATGCTGGTTTTACGCGACAAAATGGGGTGCAGCGCGCTGCGCGCGTCGCCCGACGTTGGAGAGTGGGCTTTGGGAGGAGAGAGTGGTTGCAGATTTCCCGCGCTGGCTGAACCCTTCCTCTCGCAACACTGGCCTTCACCATCTATCGTTCTACTGTTCACTGTCTCTCATGATACCTATGTTCGCGCTTTTACAGTATTATAAACATGCCGTGCAATCAGTATCGCAACCTAATGATTCAGCATCATGGCCTTCCAACGTCTATTGTACATGCTCGTAACTTCTCATTCTCTCTGTTATGGGAGTATCACACCACTGCCACAAGATCGTTAACATGAGATTGGAACTCCACGTCCGGCGCAGTGTCAGGCAAACACGCTTGAATGAGACCTGACAGCTTCGACAATCTCTACCTTGAGACTGAGAAGTTTGAATTGTCGTGACAACCTCCCAACTATAGCCCTTGAGCTCTCCATACAGCGGACGTGTTTAGCCTTGACAAGCGTCCGGTGGAGACACCTCCGACTCGATCTAGAGAACTCATTCATTCCAACCAACCGCTCGGCCTATAACAGTTCTACCCACCACCTATTCCTGTAACTACCATCTTTTAAGATGCAGATGTACAGTGCTGCGCTCCCAAGACCCTAAGTCGCTTGAATGGAGCCCCAACCTGCACCCGCTCTGAGGCTCTATGCCTCTGACTGTATCAGAGTCCGGACATGTCTTCAGTCTATCCCAGCACCGTCAGATCGTGCGTCGAGTGTTTGCTCACTCTTCGTACACTGCCAGCATTGCGATTCACGAGCAGACTAGGCATTCCGCAGATGGTAGTTCTTCGTTCGACGCAGGTTCCCACCTAGCCAGCGATGGCGATACCACATGGTTTCCTTCAAACCATCACCTTAAAGCCAAACGCCACCCCTCACCTCCACCCACCCACCCTGCCCTCATCCCACCTCCTCTTCCTCTCCGCCCTCAAGAACCCCGTCTTCCTATCCTCCTTCACCCTCCTCACGAACTCCCCGATCTCGCGATCCGACGCCACCCCGCCCTCATCAAGCCAACTCTCCTCCAGCCCGCGCACCAGCTGCTCCTGCTCCTGCACGCTCGCGCTCAGCCGCTGGTACAGCGCCATGGGGCTGAACGACTGCAGCGCGTCCTCCGTCTCCGCGAGCTTGGAGCGGTGCTGCTGTTCCAGAGCGCGCAGCGCGAGGAGTCGGGACTGCGTCTGCTCGCGCTGGCGGGAGAGGCGCGCTTCGAGTTGGAGGAGAGAGTCGGCGAGGGCGATGTTGGTTTCGATGAGGGGCTGGAGGGGCTGTTGCGAGGCGGGGATGGCGGGGTGCGTTGTGTTCGGGTCGTTGAGGAGGGCGGCTTGGAGGTCGGGGTTTTGGAGCAGGTCGTGCAGGTCGGCGGTGTTCTTCTCTTTCAGGCTTTGGGGGAGCCAGTTGGGGTCGATGGGTGGGATTGAGGGTTGTGGTGGTCCGCGGGTTTGGGCTGCGGAGCTGGAGTTGCCGTCGAGTTCGGAGACTTCGCGTTGTTGCTGTCCAGGTGGCGGTGGAGGCAAGGGAGGGCCTCGTGAGGGTGTTGATGAGCCTGAGGGTTTTGGTGGGGGCGGAGGGGGTGTTGATGTGTAGAATGCTGAGGTTGGTTGTGCTGCTGGAGAGTTTGTGTACACGGGTGTTGAAGAGTAAGACATTTTTGTGAGTGTCGAGAGTCCAAGAGTATATTCCACCAAGTAATAATCTGGCGACAATGGGGAGAACTTGGACTGCGTTGGTAATGCCTCAAGCACCGTCGGCAACAGCATGACGTCCTGAGAAGTCGAAACGTTTCGTCCTCCGTAGCTCGGCTTTTGACCCTGGCCGCCCGCCTCAGGCCCAATCCAACGACACCGCTTTTCTCATACTGCCGGCAGAACGGACGCGTACCTATCACACACCGCGTAGCGCATCAACACACTCAGACCTACTACGACCAGAGCACCGATCGACGAAGGGAGACGGCGCCGTCATGGGCCGTCGCCCGAACGTTGTGGTGGGAGAGTTCTTCCACCGCGGGCAAAAGCTGGAAGACTCAAGCAACCGCTACCAGCACACTTGTAAGAAATGCGGCGAACATGTAGGTCGTAGAAATTCCATTTGCAACAGGTAGGTATATGCTGATCAAGAGAGTAACAAGTTTGCGAAAGGCCGCATCGACAGTATGCTGGGCCATCTTTGGAAGCGTTGCCCAGGCATGACCCAAGAAGATCGTAATCATGCTTTCATGCAGATGCAGCATAATTCCAGTGCACCGACCAAAGCGAAGAAGCAAGCGATGGCAAATCAGAGCAGTGCGCAGGCTCCGGCGTATTCACAACCGCAGATGTCATCGAATGTCCATCTTGGGCTGGCACAACAGACGTTCCCGAATGATCTTGTCGATCGAAGACATCAAATACCGCATGACATGCAAGGAAGCGTGCAACCGGCACCGCCGCCAAACTTGCCACCTCAATTACTCATGCAACGACAGCAGTCAGCTCTCGATACACTTGCTGAAGTCTCTCGCCGGCATTTGGATTACTCAGGGCGGAGAGATGACTACGTAGGAGAGCATCAAGATACCGCCACGTTCGGGCAGTCCGACAGATCTCTTGTTGAGCAGGCGCTATTGGCGGCCTTACAACGTCAGAACACAGGTATTGCTAACACTCCAGGAATGAATGAACCAAATAACATGCCGATGTACTCTACCTATGAGCCACCTACGCAAGCGCAGGTTGGTGCTGAAAATGCAGCTTTCACCACTGCTCCCATGCCAATGCCTCTTGTGCAAACGGCGACGGCCGCTAGCCAACAATTGGAGCAAACGCCGTATCATGGGAATGACCCGTCCATTGATCCGCAATTGGCTGGCCAACCGGTTGTCACCGCAGAAGACCAAGGGCCGCAGTCCCATGAAGAATATACAGCCCAATCCCGTGCAGACTTTTCGAGTTGGGCAGAAGCGCCGCAGGAATTTGTCACCCAGCAAGACCCACCGTCGAATGAACCAAATCCTGGCTTCGGTCTTCTTCAGCGGACGGACAAGACCAATGCCAGAGCTCGCTTCACAGACACTAGGCGAAAGGAAGTCCAAAGCATTCGAAAACGTGGCGCTTGCATGCGCTGTCGCATGCTAAAGAAACCTTGCTCTGAGGGCACACCATGCGATAGCTGCAAGAAAGTTGACTCTGCGCGGCTTTGGAAAGGCGCATGCTTCAGAACTAAGCTCGCCGAAGAATTTACGTTGTATGCAACGTCATACTTCCAATCGCTGGCGGTGGCAGAAGTGTCTGATGTCGCGCATCCCGTGGGATATGCAGCTTTGCCTGGCAGGTTGGAAGTTAAGTTGGTTCCGAATTCCACCATTGCCATGACGCTAAGCACCAAGAGGTATTTTGTATCAAATGGACAAGGATTTGAACAAGGACTTCACCCGACTACGGCGCCTCAAACGAGCGATGAAATTCAAGCAATTCTGCTGGACGATGGAATGGTATCACAAAAGGTCTCGAACTACTGTGCGAAAACAGAAATCATCGACGAGTGCATCAAACATGAAGAGAGCGCGTTTCTACAAGCCACACTACGCGAGGCAATTTCGTTACTGGAAGATGAGAAAACGCAAGAAAATTCTTCGAGCCAAAAGACAGAGACTCGCACGAATCACATCGCGCCAAGTGTGCTTCTGAAGAACGTGATCGAGCTTTGGGTTGAGACAAGCTTCCTTGTATCGACACAGCCCGAAACCTTGGAGCTACGATATAACCCTCAAACTTTGGCAAGTCAAGATTCACAAGTCGTCATTTGGCCGAATGACGCTCAGAAGCCGTCGTTCTCTCTGGATCAAGGGACATCGGGCTACAGAACTATCCGCGCCCAGCTGTTGGCGGCTACGGAAACGACTTGTCACCGCCTTAGCAAGGCGGTGATGAACGAGCTGGAACGCCGCCTTCTCCAACGGCAACAGGTCTCAGGCTTCGCCACGTTCATCTCTGCCGTGATTCTGTTGAACTGTGTCGAGCGCGTAGCAGCATTCTACCAAGCGCTGGATTCTTCGTTCCCCGAAGGCGCTGCAGCAGCCGATCCAAACATACATCCCCAGTCACGGCCGCCTGGATACCCTTCGTCGGCGCCTCCTCCCTCGACGTTATGGCCACAAGGTCCACATTTCGCTCGCTTGCTCACGACACTGCTCCGCATGCGCGCGCTACCTCCCAAAACCACGCGTACCGCTGATGGCAAACTCGCTCTGCTGCATGAGCCAAGTTTGCCAGTGCGTCTCAACGGCGTAGCTGTACGCGACCAACAAGATGAGAACACAGCTAAGGCGGCAAAATGGCTTGCCACTTTAGCTTTGGACGTAGACGGACTTCGCGCTCAGAGGGACGGCGATGCGGCGGGGCGTGGCTGGGAGATGAGGTTCGTTAGTGAGGTCCTCTTGGGTGAAAATATGGTAGCGTGAGCTTCCCCATGCAGGCTCGCGACGGGACCCGGCAAAGCCGCTGATGTGGCGCTGGGATATCGCGTCCTTCGGAGTCCGGGTTTGTCTTTCGCACGCTCTGATGTCGTTCGCATCGCGTCCCACATGTACATAATGATGACCTGACGGAGAAAATGGCAGCGAATGAGAAATGCGTGATCGCGCTCTGTTTACCTCGCCTCGCCTCGCGGTCCCCATTGAACCGAGAATCGCCGTCAGCACCATGCGCCTAAGCAGCCACTGTCACATCTACAATCCCAGTCCCTGCTGAAGAAGAAGTCTAGTGACTTCACCTACTTTGTGGTTCAGCAGAACTCTAAACTGCATAAGAGTACCAGACATTCGCCATCACGAGGCGAGCGTGACGCAGGTGAGCGTATCAGATCCAGAGCACCAGCCACGGGCAGGCAAAAAATGTCAAAACCACGCACTTCCCACTATGTGCTTCCAGAGATGGACTTGAAGCTACTTGTCCACCTAATAACTCACCTCACATCTCCAGCACGGCACGGCACGAGCAACAACTACCGACGCCCACAGATCAGTCATCACCACACGCAGCCTGCAAGCAAGCAGGCAAGCAGGCCAAAAACAAACCTCGCTTGGCCCCCGCCGCCCACAAATCCGCATCGCAGACCGCAAGAACGCCACTATTACGCTTTGCAGCGCGCCCGCCTCGCCCGTCGCCCACTCGGGGACGACCTCGAGCGGCTGCCGGCGCCCTGATTCGCCCGGCCCACGCGCTGCAGGCGGCTCTCGCGACTGAGGTTCGGGGAGCAGGGCAAGGGCGCGAGACGTCGTGTGATCGCGTGCTGAGGCCCGCGAGCGCTTGGCGGGCTGGGTCTCGCGCGCGCGCGCGCACACACGCGTGTCCGGGTTGGGCTGTTGATGGGCTGCGGGCTGTCGTACTCTTGTGAGTAGGTTACGTGCTATTTGAGACTGGGCCCTGGACGGGCCCGGAGTCATCGCCCGGCTGGGGGAGTAGTGTCGGTTGCGATCGCTGATCGGCGGGCGGGCGGGCGGGCGATAAGGTAAGGTAGGTCAAGGCAGGCGCCGGGACGAGAGGGTCTACTAGGTGGATGTCTTGCCTTGCCTGTAGGCTGTTGCGGAGCGGCATGGGGCTTGGCTGGGCTCGCTGCTGCGCAGCAGGCGGCGGCCGGCATGCCGACGGAAAGACGAGCTGATGCGAGACGAAACGAGACGAGACGAGGCGAAGCGACGCAACGCAACGCGCATCATCATCGGTCGCGAGTTGGTCGCGGGCGGGCGAGGATCGCTAGCGGAATCGCTAGTTCGGGCGTAGGCTGCGAGACAAGCTTGAGTAGCAGGCGTGAGGGGACGATATTATATTTGGCCCTGCAGCGCACCCACGACCAACCAGACGGCGCGCAGTCGCAGGAGTCGATGACGAGCGGACACGAAGGTAGCAGTGCGAATGACTCGCGGCGCGGGCGGCGACGTTACTGTGACCGTCTGGGCGATGGCAGAAAGGCCCGTATGACCTTTCGCGACCGCGTGGAGCCCCGGTCGCTTCTGTGCTGGGCTTGTGAGCTTTTGCGCGCGCGGCTGCCTGCATGATTCCGCGGCGGGCGTGGGCGTGGCTGCTCCGTAGCCGACGAGGCCACCGCGACGACGGCCTGCCGCGCGCCCCGGCGATTAGGAACCTTGGAAGCAGGGTTTTTGCGATTGCGAGGCGTGGGTCAAGGTATTGAGGTACTTCACACATCGCAGCTGTCGCTCGACTGCCGGCCTCTTTGCGGAACGTTTGCGTCGCGGTGATGCGTTTTCCAAGCGAGGGATAAAGGCGACGGAGTCGAGGCCAATGACAGGCCGGCGGCAGCATGCAGAGTCTTTCGACAACTGCGCCACTAGAATTCTTCCGAGCCTAGCAGCGAGAGGATGGGGAGATTGAGAGGGCTTTTCGGGAGGGCGTGGAAGATAGCGTCGACGGCGATGGCGTCTTAGGCGCAAAGAGGGTTCCGCGGCCATATGACCCTGTGTCGATGGCGAGACGTCAAGACGGCAGATCTGCGACTGGGGAGAAGGCGCGCGGACGTCTACATGTCTACGCGCTGCTGGATCGTCGTCACGTCTTACAGTAATATAGCAAGCTTTATGGGGAGTCATGCATATGTGAGACATGCTTAAGACGCCTGAGAGCTCGACCTTCGAGCTGTGAGTGGCCGTTCGGTGCCGGGACGGGCAGGGTCAGTCGCGTCGGATAATGCCAGATAGCCTTGCCTCTCGCGCGCGTATATAGGACGGCGAGAGGCGTTAGCAGAGGGAGTGACCAGCACCCTCCGATCCTGCACCCTCGTCGCTGCGTACGTGCACCCCGCCCATTCGCTGTGCCGTCTAGTGCCCACACCCGGATCTACCCAGCAAGCCTTTTGCAAACTGTGGTCGACTCCAGACGGGAAGTGCGCGCCGCAACGGAGTGAGCCCATTCTGCCTCCCGCGACAGGCAGACCGCAGTCGGCCGAGAGCTTATACCCATCCTGATCCTGGCTGCGCACGCGCGAGCCCAGGGAAGCGCCAACCCAGATACCCGTCTCGCCGGCACCTCGCACACCTGCGCCCTGGAGGACGGGCTCGAGGACCAGAGGACGACTGCGCCGCATCTACACGCGCGCTGAGACGGCCTCCTTGCAGCGCGCTGGGCGAGACAGCAGGCCGCGGGCTCCCTTACGTCGGGCGGACCAGCGTGTGCAACTGGTGGTGGCCAAGCGTCGCGCAGACCTTTTCACCGCTCGCACCGGCGCCGTCGCCGTCGCCAGGCGCTCAGGCACGGCCACGTCCAGCGCCGACGCGCACGCACGCAGCGCACGCAGCGCACGCAGCTCGCGCAGCGTGTGAGGACGGGGCTCCGAGGCTGCAAGGCTGCGTCTGCTGGTAACCTTGGGTGGCGCGCAGGGTCAGACGGCGATCGCTCGCAGGCAGCGGGGGCAGGGCAGGCCGCCGGAGAGGCCTGAGAGCACAGCGGCGCAACAGCCTTCGTCATTGTGGGAGCTCCCGCCCGCGCGCGCGCTTTCCAGTCCATCACCTCGACTTCGCCGACCGCACACCACCTTGCTTGCGCATCGCGACCCATCCCGGCCTCTTCCGCGCCCGCTCCCTGCACCGCGCACGATCGCAGCGCCCGCGACAGCAGCGACTGCAGCGACTGCGACAGCGCCCACCGCGCCCGCGACCGCCGCCTCGCCTGGCCCACGCCGTGCTCACGTCCCCGACAC
>JAKLND010000198.1:0-30971 GCA_022813125.1 Septoriella neoarundinis | reverse complement strand
GCCCGGGGGCGGCGGGGGCGGGGGGGGGGGGGGGGGGGGGCCCCCCCCCGCCCGGCGGGGCGGGCCGCGCGCGGCCGGGGGGGCCGGGGGGGGGGGAGGCGGGGAGGGCGTTTAGGGAGATTAGTTATGTTTATGGGCGCAGGACGGACTTGCCGGTTAGGGCGAAGGTTTAGGGGAGAGGGTTGGGTTTGGAGGGGGAGGGTGGGAATGCGAGAAAGGATCATTGGTGTAATCCGATTTGAATTGAGACTCGCGTCGGAGTCTTGTCTATCTTTCTTTGGAAGCCGATCGCAAAGGGAAAGAAGTCTTGCGGCCAGTGGGGCTTCTTGTGAGGGAGAGACTGTCACTCCTCGAGACGAATGGTCTCACTTCAACCGCCAACGCCGAGAGGACCCCCGAGATGCTGCAGGAAACTCAGTCTAGTGAGAACACAAGTACATCTAATGGGCCCCTTGAGGGCCTGCCTCTTCTCTTCCAGTCGCGCCTCGTCTCGATGCATGTCTTGTCCCGGAGGAAAGTATTAATGAAACACGATCAGTCTTTAGCAATAGAAGCAGGAAAGAAAACCGCAAAAAGACAACTTCGTCGCTTCGTCCATATCGTCGTCGATTTTTGCAAACAAAGGACGCAATCGCTGGTCATCAGGCTCGTCCACGGCTTGGCGATAACAGTCTGATTTCAGGGTTCGGTGTCCCGATGTGCGAGCGTCGTCACGGCATTTGCCAGCTCGACAATAATGTCGTTGCAGCGTTGTGCTATATCGACTCGAAGGTGTTAATGTCTCCCAAGCTTTGCGCGGTGACCCTCTACCTAAGGACAACCGACCATCCTCCAGGTGCGAGAGGTCCTGTTCGCGCTGCGAAGCGCTGGCGCAGAATGTGTGATCGGCACTCGCACGAGCAAGCAACCCCGTGCTGGTGCGAGTACAATCGTCGATGATTCTTGGCCGCAGGGGCTTTTCTGGCAAAACTCAGGGAGTTTTGCCCCGCTGGCGAATTTGCGGCGGCTCGTCGTCGATCAGAACCATTTTGGAGACTTCTAATAACTCTGAGGGAACTGGCTGGCCGGCTGTTGACAACTCGTTAGCATAATGTGCAAGGTAGAGAGCAAGTAACTTGTAGAGAATCCTGGGAAACTCACCGGACTGTTCAACATGCTCTGTCGCTTGTTCCTGCCCTTCTTAATATGGCTCTTGAGCGCGCTGCTATCCAGAGGCTTCAAGAGCTCGAAAGAACAGAGAAGCTCAGCGCTCACGCTCATCACTGCACCCCAGTTATCGAATTCGCCGCAGTAATTTGGTGCGCTGAAAACGGTGACCAGGATCCGCTCGTTGAAAAACTCGTAGCCGTCTTCGACAACCATGTGAGCTCGGCAGACGAGATCGAAATCATGCTTCTGCAAGAACTCCATGATCACTTTTTTGCCGAAACAATAACTGACACCACGTTCGTTGGCTTCCCAGTCGGCATCCATATCTGCTGGATCAGACCAAAGAAGATCGTTGAGGAGGCCGTAATCGGGAACATCGGTCGGACGAGCGATGTTGCGAATGTCATCCATATGGCTCAAAGACGGGCTGAGACCGCCGTGAACACAGAAGATCTTGCCGGCCACAATCGCTGCAATGGGCAGTGTGTTGAAAGTGTCCACAAATGTCTTCCAAACCTTGACATTGCATCGCCTCTTGCACTCGTCGTAGAAGCCGTAGACACGTGTGACATTGGCGCATTCGTGGTTGCCGCGGAGAAGGAAGAAGTTCTCCGGGTAGCGGATCTTGTAGCAAAGGAGCAACAGAATTGTCTCGAGACTTTGCTTGCCGCGATCGACGTAGTCACCGAGGAACAGAAAGTTGCTGTTGGGAGGGAAGCCGCACATTTCGAACATACGAATCAGATCCGTGTATTGGCCGTGCACGTCTCCGACGATTTTGACTGGCGGCGAAAGTTCGAGCAAAGCGGGTTGTGAGAGAAAGATCTCGCGAGCAGCGTTACAGATGGCTGTGATCTCGGCGTTCTTCAGGCAAACAGTCTTGGTGACCTTGCCAGCGTAGCCAGCGTCAATCAGTCGCTTGATCATGTCGTCGAGGTCAGCTTGCTTCAGCGCACCAATTTCCGGGTTGTTCGCAGAAGTTCCAGAAGCATCTCCGAGCTGGTCAACAAGAGACAGGGCGGCGGCGGCACCTTGTCCGGGTCCATTGGAGCTGGAGCTAGATTTCTCGTCTTTCTTGAGGATTGACGGGCCAGCCTCTCTGCCGTGGGTATGGTGCATGCCACTACCTCCAGGAGGCGCGTCAGACACCGCGTCTACCTCTCCGCTTCGTTGTGCTTCAGCGATGTCGCTGTGGGGCTTCTGGACAGATGCAGACGTTGTGGGCGATGGCGGAGGCTGCGGCTCGTCGCCGTCATCAACACTTTCTTTGCGGGAGTCTGGCTCAAGAGACAGTGCGGAGTTTCTCTTCGACCGTCCGCTCGTCGTCGACTTCACGCTTTGCGCATCCGCCCGGTCGTCCGCCGAGGTCTCGCCGCTCAGCGCTGAAGTCGAGCCTCGAGGGCTGTCCGCAGACTTGCCGCCGGGAATTTTGGTGCGCAAGGAATTCCTGAAGGAGCGCATGGATTCTTTGGTGTCGGTCTTGCTGAATGAGGGGTACGAGTCCAACGTCGGGCCGGGCCCGGTCGGTGTCTGTGAGCCTGATGTACTCCTGCCGTCCTTGGATGGCTGATTGCCCATTATCACAAGATTGCGATATCAGCACACGTGACTGGGAGCTCTTGCTGTGTGCAGGCGTGGGCAGCTTGTACGTGCCTATCGTTGCGGGTTTACCAGACGAGACGTTGTTGCGTGGCTCGGCTCAGGCGGAAGTTCCTGGCAAGGGAAGCGAGGTGTCGAGGTTGAGTGGTGACTGTCGTCAGTAGCCTCGCATGGAAGATGGTGTGGTTGCGCCGGCCGATGTGGATGGCCGTGGGGATGGAGGGTCGAGGCGGCCGTGTGGGCGGCGGGCAAGCGTTGGAGGGTGGTGGTGAGGGTGGTGTGTGAATGGATGGACTGAGGATAGCGATAGACTGGGCCTCGGTAGGGCGGCGCGGAGATATGGATGGGGCTGGCGGAGTTTGGGTGGTGTAGTGGAGCGAGGTGGGAGTCAGCGGCGTGTCGCACTTTGCTCGTCAGCACGCGGATGCTTGGCGCGGGTGTGTGCCAGGGCGGGCGGCGGACGGGCGGCGCAAGGCAGGGGGTGCGCGGTGGGAGCTGGCGGACGCACGATTGGGGCGAGGGCGGCGGTGGATGTGGTGGTGAAGGGCGTTCGGTAGCGGGTGGTTTGTGGTGTGTTTGGGCCGGGTGGTGACGATGGAGGAAGCGGCTTGGTGCCTCTTGGGCCTGGTCGAATGACGGGTGTGGGGAAAGCAGCGCAGGCTAGCGGGCGCGCTGCATCAGCCCAGAACATCAGCCATCCACCGTGCCACCACCACCACCCGTGCTCGCCGTGCCACGCCCCGCCGTGCGCGCCTGGGACAAAGAGGCTGTGCGCGCCGCCAGCTGGGACATACTTTGCGCATTGCACGGGCTTGCAAAGTAACGTGACTGCCAATGCCAATTTGTTTGTCGTCAGTCTATCTACCTTGCTTAGCAACGAGCAAGGCCTGCTGTGCGGCACATCGAGTCGTGCGAAGCGCACGCAAGCCCTCGTCCGCTTTATCGCCCGCCCAGACCCGCAAGCCAGCGTAAGGGACCCAGCCAAGAGCCGTGGCCGTGTTGGCCTAAGGTACACTGCGTGCGCCTTCGCCGCAATTGTCATCGAGGGAGCTGCTGCCCAGAGCTTTTGGGAGTGGTCGAAAAAGCAAGAGGCGTCGAACGCAATGTTTTTCTAGCATCTTACGACATGCGCACGACCGGCGAACGTAGTGATACAAACGCGATCAAGCGACCTTTCCGTGCTACGACTGATGAGAAATGCTCGCCTGACAGGAGTCTTGCCTGCCTCACAGTATTGACTGCCTCGAATGAAAGAAAGATTCAATGAATTTTACCGTGTCTATACGTCTACGGCTGCATGCACATCTATTTCATAGGGCATCCAATCGCAACAATCGCAACACATAAAATGCATCCTTCGCGGCCCATGACACCTACGGGTAAGCTTCGGACGATCCATCGCCCGCTTGGCCCTGTGCCTGCGATCTAACTTCGACCTCGTCTCGTCTACGACGCGCGCATGGCAATTGGACCATCCCCAGCCAGTCCTTGATGTTTCGCCCGCCCTACGCCGCCAGGGCGCACGCCATCCGACTGGACGATGTATGCGCATCCTGCGCCGGCAGATTACTACAGAGGCCGAATCGCGGCCTCCGATATTTCTCGATAACCTCGAAGCCGAAGCAGACGGCGGCCACGCAGAGCCAACCGCTGGAGCGAACATATTTCTGGTCGAATGCCGTGAAGACTAGACAAGAGCTGGGCAAAGTAGGAGGGAGTTTCTGGGTCAGATCATATGCGCCGGACAGAAGACGAGCACAATCCACAGCGGCCTTCGCCGCAACACATCCACCCTCAGATTCGCAACCGGCAGCAATAGCGCGGGCAGAACCACCACACCGCCGACGAAAGCGCTTAAAGGACGCCACGGAGGCAACTACCCTCTCGGCCGCCGAACAACCCCTCCCCCCGGATGCCTCCTCCACCCTCTCGCGGGCGGCCTCCGAAGCGCCCTCGCGCTCCCTCAAACGCACCATCAACACCTTCCTCGCCCTGTCCAAGCCCCGCCTCGCCTTCCTCGTCGTCCTCACCACCACCGCCTCCTACTCCATCTACCCCGTGCCGGCCCTGCTCAGCACCAGCGCCACCGCCGCCCCCTCCCTGAGCACCCTCACCCTCGGCTTCCTCACGACTGGCACCTTCCTCACCATCGCCTCCGCCAACACCCTCAACATGCTCTTCGAGCCCGCGCACGATGCCCGCATGTCGCGCACGCGCAACCGCCCGCTCGTCCGCGGCCTGCTCACCAAGCGCGCCGCCCTCCTCTTCGCGCTCGCCACCGGCCTCGTCGGCACCGGCACGCTCTGGTACGGCGTGAACCCCACCACCGCCCTGCTGGGCGCCGGCAACCTCGCCCTCTACGCCTTCGCCTACACGCCGCTCAAGCGCCTGCACCCGGCCAACACGTGGGTGGGCGCGGTCGTCGGCGCCGTGCCGCCGCTGATGGGCTGGTGCGCCGCCGCGAGCCAGTACAGCACGACGACCACGTCCGTCTCGTCGCCGGCGAGCGTGTGGGCCGAAGCGCGCGAGCTGCTCTTCACGCCGCAGGCGACGGGCGGCTGGCTGCTCGCGGCCATCCTGTTCGCGTGGCAGTTCCCGCACTTCTTCGCGCTGTCGCACGCGGTGCGGCACGAGTACGCCGGTGCGGGCTACCGCATGCTCACGAGCACGAACATCCCCATGGCGGCGCGGGTGTCGCTGCGCTACAGCCTGGCGATGTTCCCGATCTGCGGCGCGCTGAGCTACGCCGGCGTGACGGACCAGGCCTTCCTGCTCACGAGCAGCGCGATCAACGGCTGGATGCTGCGCGAGGCGGTGCGGTTCTGGCGGTTCAACGGGGAGCGGGGCAGCGCGCGGGCGCTGTTCTGGGCGAGCGTGTGGCACTTGCCGGTCGTGCTTGTGCTGGGGATGGTGCATAAGAAGGGGCTTTGGGAGAGGGTTTGGAGGAGTGTGGTGGGGGAGGGAGATGAGGGGGAATTCGAGGAGTGGGAGGAGGATGATGGTGATGATGATGAGTAGATTGGTCGGTGCACGACAAGTAAGATTTTTGTTGTAAAGATATTGTAAGAAATGTCAATCAATGACCGGGCGCGAGACGCTCGGCTGTATTTGTACAATCGTCACGTCGAATGCAAATTTTCGAATGCGCTGGTCACCGAACTTGGACAGGAGAAAGAAATGACTGATGAGTGAATCGTCCGCCGCCTTCCACGGCGCAAACGAATGTAATTTGAATCTACCACAAATCCCTCAGCCGCACCTTCGCCTTTGCTGCCTCGCAGCTGAACAGAGGAAAGAGAGAGAGAGAGGGAAAGACCATGAATCTTCCATCCCAGGCCGAAATACCCACAATCAACGCCTGAATCCTGCAGCAGCAGACACTGCGGCGTTGTGATACCAAAAAACGCATACTATCCATCCAACGCCAGGCTAAAACCCCGAGAGGAAAAAAAAAGACCACCTGGAGGGAGATTGTCCCCCGAGCAGAAGCAGAGATCCAGCCGAAACCCACTAGTCCAATCTACCAAATCCCTCACTAACCTCTCCCTTCCCCAGCCTCCTCCGCCCTCCCCGCCGCCGGCGTCTCCCTCTCAGCACTAACAAGCGTTGGTGCAATCCGTCTCCTCTTCTCCCGCCCGGCCTCGTCAGCACCTTCGCCCTCGCGCTTGACACTGGTCGGCACAGTGCCCGCAAACCCATTATTAGCAGCCGAAGCGCCCGGTGTCTGCGGTGGAGTGAAAAGCGGTAAGGGCCCTGTCGCACCTCCGGATCCCGCGGCGGCGATGGACGGCACGCTGCTCATGGAGGGCGTGGGGTTGTTCATGGCGGGTGGGGCATTTTGGTCGGGCGGGTGGGCGAAGCTGGCGGCGCTGGAAGCGGACATGCTGCGGGCTGGAGAGGCGGGGCGGGCGGGTTGGGTCAGGGGCGAGGGGGATGGCGCGGGTGGTGGGGCGATTGAATTGGTGTTGGAAGGCGGGTTTGAGGGTTGTCGGGGAAGTGCTGGAACGGCTGGGATTGTTGTGGGTGTGGCTTGAGGTGTTGACGATGCGGAGTTGGCTCTTGCTACAGAGATGGGCGTTGGTGTTTGTCGCGCGGCACCCGGAGGCGGGTGGTACACCGATCCTAGTTCTCCGGGTGCGAACGTCAGAGCAGAGCAGAAGCCATCAGAGGAGGTCATCAGGAGAGTCTGGCCATCGCTCGCCCAAGTCAGATCGGTGAATGTGGCGTAGTGCAGGTTGCTGACTACGCAGAGAGGCTTGGTCTGTTGCGTGTCATAGACGTGCACAGCATCTTGTGTGGCGACAGCATAGACCACTCTGTATGGCAACCCGAAAGCAGGAACTGGCCCCGGAGGAGGTCCGGTCGTTGTTGGGCTAGGCTCCGTATCGGCGACTCTAGGCGACGCCATGGTTGCAACACTCGGCGATGGCGAAGGTGCTAAAGGTGGCGGATCCATTGAAGCGTGAGATGTTGGTGCTTTCGTAGGGTGAGCTGGTTCCGGCAGAGGTGGAATATCGTCCTCAGCTTTCGTGTCGATGGTGATCTCCTTTGTCTCCGGTGCATTCACACGAAGATTGTAATACACCGGCGAGCACTTGACCGCGATTGAAGGCTTCTTGTGCCCAGGAAGATGTGCAACGGGAGGCTTGTTTAGCCCCGCACGGGTGTAGACGTAGACGGTGTTGAGGATGTCGTCGTCCTTCTTACTCGGCTCGGGTCCAGGCAGAGTAGAGGTTTTGTACTGTCCGGCTGGCGTGAACAGTAAACTCCCATCCGGAGCGAACGACAGTCTGCGGAAGAACGATGTGAATGTCTCGTTGGCGTACAGATTTGCGTTGCGGACATCGACGCCGAAGCTGCCGGAGACGCTTGGGGATGCAGAGGGCATTACTGCGGGGAGCGGCATTGACGGGCTCGGCGACACGGACCGGCGCACCGTCACACCAGTTCCCATTTGTGAACCGAATGAAGATCGTCGACTGTGGGTGGTTGGAGGCGGGTTCATCGGAAGGGCGAGAGATTGTGGTGTACCAGGCGCCGAAGGAGCAGGCGATCCCACTACTGCGTAGCCACCGTCTTGGACAAAAGCCGCTCGGTGATTACCTGAACCGAAGTCGGGGGGCGCCGGGCTATTTGAAGAGATGCGACGAGCTGGTAGGTCCATCTTCGTGACCTTGTTGTGCTGAGTAAGAGTGAACTGGCCGTCCTTCGTCTTTAACGTGTAGATGTGTACAGATCGGTCTGATGACTGCGTTGCAACATATTCGTTCAGCGGGTCCCAGGCAACGCCCTGAACGTAGTGGTTGTGCTCGGCGATTTGTCGAACAGGCGTTCCTGCATGCCGTAAGCCAATGGTCTCCCCAAGGTTTTCACTATATCCACTCACCATTTGTAGCACTGTATATCCTCGCAACGTTGTCCATGCTGCCAGTGATGAAGAACATGCCGTCAGGAGACCAAGCCAAATCGTAGATCTCCGAACCACTGCTTGACCTGCACATTGTCTTGACCCGCCATGTTTCCAAGTCTTCCAGCCCGTCTTCTCCGAAGTTTGAGTTGTGTACAGGGTTCTCGGAAGGTACCCAGAGCAGGACATTGCCGTCGTCTCCCGCTGTGGCTAGCATTTCACCTGACGCTGTTGTCAACGTGTGCATTCATGAGTAGTGCAAGGCAACTGGAACTGACCTCGAGGACACCACCGAACGACATTGACCGCTTGTGTGTGTTTTTGCAGAGTCGCCAAGTATGTCACCTTCCGCTCCTCTCCGTTCGCCTCAATCTTCCAAATCTTGGTGTTGTCAGTAAGCTGCAGTCCGTGGGTCTGATCAGAAAGGGACATACTCTGACATGGTGGTCGCCGCCTGCTGTTGCTAGTCGGCCCTTTCCGCCGGGCTCGAAGTGTGCTGAGTAGATCGGGGCGTTTTCGTCGTGCCAGGCGACGAGGAGAGGTGCAGCCTTCATGTTGGCGGTGCAGGGCGGCACCAGGCCAGAGACCTACTGTGTGGGAGAACCAGACAGAAGAGGTGGAGATAGGAAAGCGTTGTCGGATGTTCGGAGTGGTAGTTGAGGTTGAGGCGGGTCAGAAGTGAGGGTTGTGAGGTGCGAAGGGAATTGGCGTAAGCAGGCGGGTACAACGAAGGTTGGGCTATGTCTCGATGCGGGTGCAAGTGCGTGCATCAAACGATGAGACGCGGAGTAGCGCGATATGGGCGATTGCCGACGAGCTTGCTGATGAGTGAGGCGGAGGCTCTCTTAAGCGAGCGTGGTGCGAGCGTGGTACGTGGGTACAGGGAGAAAAGGCAAAGTGCGCAGGCTGCAGGCAGTCATACGGTCCCGGATAGAGTAGGGCAGGCAAGTGGTGCCTTGGATGAGGTGGTGAGCTGAGAGCTCCCTTGGGTTGCTCTCTGCTTCTGCTTGCCTGCCCGTGCCGAAGCTGGTCGGCGCGGGCTGCCACCTTGATTGGCAGGCGGAGCAGCCGCGGGGAGCAAGGCACGCTACGACGCGCTGCTCCACGCGAATGTCTCACGCTTGGGAGTGCTGATGACCTTTGAACCATACACGCCGTATAATGGTACCGCATGCTTACCCTACCATTCACTTCAATGCTAGCATTATTTATGTGATGTTGCCGCTACGGTATTGTGAAGTGAGATACGTGCAGCATGATCCAGCAGGATAAAGCTCATGACCCCTCATGTAATACTGATAAGTACACAGACTTGAGGCTCAGGGCACACCTGAGACCGCCGGATCCTCGTGACTGCTGAATAACCTGGGTGACATTGTACATACTCTGCAGACTACATGGCGGAAATTCTCAAGGGGGTTATGAATGTCCACACAACCTCAGCTCTTTCGTGTAACTTTTTCATCTGGGCCGATTTTGCTATGGCCTTGTCAGATAGTCGTCGATTGTCCATGCATCGTAGATTAGGGTGGGCGGATCGCGCGAGTTGAGGGCTCATGTTGGCAAAGTATCTATACGGTAAAACAGCTACCACGTCCAGATAAAACCAGCTTCTTTAGCTCAGTGGTAGAGCGTGGGATTGCAGCAATGCAAGTTATCCTAAGGTCCCTGTTTCGATCACGGGAGGAAGCTGTTATTCTACTTTTTTGCCGGCGCGGGCCTGCATTCCAGCAAAAGAATGCGAGAATCATTTTGCACGCGAGGTGAGATCACGGATGTGCGCCTTTTCTGAAACGCCCGCTTGACAGACCGAGCGCATCCGCTGTTGGCGGGCACAGCCTCACTGGAATCGAGGGAAGTTCGTATGCCAGACCGGACGACTCGGATTGGTCCAAGAGAGGAAAATGCGCTATGACATTGGACATTTCCTAAGCTATGAGGGATCCTCGGATCTACATCTAGCTAAGCATATCAACCGAACGCCAGCCATTCGCCAACAAAGCCATAACGTAAATTACACACAGCGACGTGACCTGCCGTCACCCAGACCGTCGAGGTCTCTTCTCACAGAGCAGCTATCCCCTTCCTCAGTACCTCCAAACTACCCTCCGTAACCTCCCCATCGCCCTTCAACAACCAACTGACATCACTCAACATCCCTAGGGGCAACCACGTGCTCTCCTTCGCCCGCTCCAAGCTCTCCTTGATCCTGCCCGTGTGCTCCCAGCTCCGCGCCGCCTCCTCCGCCCTCTCGATGACCTTCTCCGGGATCCCGCACATAGCCGCGCAGTGCATACCGTAACTACCCTCCGCCACGCCGTCCTCAAGCCTGTACAAGAACGTGACCTCGCGCGCGTCGCCGTCGACTTGCACCGCCATGCGCTTGGCCGCGATCTCAGGGTGGTGGCGGAACTCGGCCGCGAGACTGTGGTAGTGCGTGGCGAAGTAGCCCAGGGCGCCGATGTGGGTGGCGACGTGGTGCAGGACGGCCTGGGCGACGGCGACGCCGTCGTAGCTGCTGGTGCCGCGGCCGAGTTCGTCGAGGATGACGAGCGAGCGCGGCGTGGCCTCGGCGAGGATCTTCTTGGTCTCCGACAGCTCGACCATGAAGGTGCTCTGGCCGGCGAAGATGTTGTCGTGCGCGCCCAGGCGCGACATGATGCGGTCGACGGGCGTCATGCGCGCGGCGGCGCAGGGCACGTAGCAGCCGATCTGGGCGAGGATGACGGCGACGCAGGTCATGCGGAGGACGGTGCTTTTGCCGGCTGCGTTGGCGCCGGTGAGGAGGTCCATGGATGGGTAGGTGCCGCCGAGTACGATGTCGTTGGGAATGAAGGTTGTGGAGGTCTCGATGCAGGGGTGGCGGAGCTCTGCGAATTCGAGCACGCTGCGTGCATTGTCGTCGTCGACGAATTCAGGTCTGCATGATGGCACACCGAGGGCGGTGGAGGCCTTGGCCAAAGAAATCAAGCAGTCCAGCTGCGCAATGATCTTGACGGCAGCCAGCCAGACGGGGTAGTCGATGTCGAAACGAGCAAAGAAGCGTCCTGCAAGTTCTTTGACGGTTTGTGCGTGCATCTCCTGGGCTTCCTTCAGATCTTGGACCAGGTCCTCAAGCGCTGGTGAGTACCATCGCTTGCACTGTTTGGTGGCAGACATCTGTTTCCAGTCCTTGGGTATACTGCCCTTGACCTTGATCGGCACCTCCAGCTGATAGATTTCTTTGCCGTTGTCCGTGTACTTGATAGCTGACGAGCCCAACTCCTTACGATATTGATTCAACAGCTTATCCAGCGACTTCAGAATGCCGTCAATGCGTTCCTGGCTTTCGTCGAAGTCTTGCTCCACGCCTGGTTGCGGGATGAACAAGCCATCGTCCCTGGCCTTGGTCCTATCAAATGCATCCTTCCAATGGCGGAGGGCGCCCGCGAGGTCTGGCATCGCAGATATGAGTTGGCCAAGCACGCCCTCGCCGGAGCCAAAAGAACTCAGCATGGTCATGGTATACTCGATCTGCTCAAAGCCTTCGAGCACTTTGACAAAATCTTGAGGTCTGCACCTCCCAGCATGAATGCGTGAGATCAGCCGCTCAAGGTCGGGCAAGCGTGCCAAAGACGCCGTGAAGCGGTCCATAATCGTGCCATCAGCATTCAAAGCATCGATCGCATCAAAGCGCTGGTTGATCTTCTTAGGATCAGCCAACGGATGGCACACCCATTGGCGAAGCATACGCTTGCCGAACGGACTGATGCAACGGTTGAGCATGGTAAAAAGTGTTCCATCAGTGCTACCGTCGAAAGTGTTGGCGAATATCTCGAGGTTGATCAAGCTTTGGCCGTCGAGTACCAGGCTGGATGCTTTCCGAATGGGGTCGTACCAGTTGAAGTTGCCGAGAGTGACCAGGTCGCGTTCGATCATGAGCGTCTTGAGATACCAGATGAGAGCACCGAGAGCTGCAAAGACTTCTTCTTTCTCTTCGGCTTCCCTCAAAACAGCAGGCCAGGAGTCAATGCTGTCCTCCTCAGCCTTGTCGAAGTAACCTTCAGCGTCAATAGTCATCCGAGTCTTGTCAGCTGACAAAAACTCCTTATCCGGCTTAAGGTAGTTCCAGATGGTCGTTGGAGGGGTGTTGTTCTTGAGGATGCGGAGCGCTTTGGCCGAGATACAACCCTTCTCAAGGAGCAGCTCGCCAGGCCTTGTCTGAGCCACGAAGGTCTCAAACCGTGTCATGTCTGCGTCGTCCACAAATTGAGTGAGGTGGAACTGCGCAGTCGCAGTGTCAACGAAAGCGATTCCGAAGCAAGGCTTGCCGTCTTCCTCGGTCTCCTTGACTGCAGCACAATAAATAGCCATGTCATCTTGCAGCATACCGCCGTCGACAAGCGTGCCGGACGTGAGTACGGTGGAAAGCTCTCTGCGAATGACCTTCTCCTCTTTCTTGCCCTTCAGATCACGCTCACGCATGTCCTTGCCCAGAGCGGTTTCCATCTGATCCACCCGAGCAATCTTGTAGCCTTTCGCGACGAATTGATTCGCCCAATGGTCAAGGCTCGCCTCAGGCACGCCGACCATTCGCATGTTGACTCGGTCGGTGAGCTTCAAGTCGAAGAGCTGGTGACCAATTGTGGCATCTTTCTCGTACAGCTCGTAGAACTTGCCCTTCTTGAAGAAGACGATGGTATCCCAGAACTTCTGCTTAATCTCCCAATATTGCTTCTCGAAGGGCGAGAACTTAGACCATGCCATGGGCGGGATAAATATCGTCCTCGGATCATAATCTGGATGATCGGTTGGATTGCGGTCGGCGTCAAGAATGTGGGCAAGCCAAGGGTATCGCTTCTCAGGCTCAGTAACATGAGCTTTCTGTTTCTTTTGAAGGCCAGACGAATCGCTTCTGCGTGCCGCAGCCGGTTTCCTCGGCTCGTTGGAAACGGGGGCATCTGGATCAAATTTCCACTGCTGGGCAGTTGACGTGGCAGGGATCTCTTCACTGTCCTCCCGTGGGGGCGATGGTGGTGGCTTTATCGATGCTTTTCGGGAAGATGAGGCTGATGGTTTCTTGGGCCTTTGCGGCTTCACTTCATCCTCGTCGTCCTCGGGTGCGATGAAATCATCCATGTCCTCTGCTATTGGGTCAGCCTGAGGTATGCAGATCGAACGTCGCTGGGACGAGGTTCCGAGGCTCAGAAGCGCCTTTAAAGCCTCGTAATTGTCCTGGTCAACGGTACTTGGGTATGCTGGCTTACCGTCGTCGTCTTCCATCGCAGCCTGGGTCGCTGCATCCAGGCCAAAATCGTCATCTGAGTCGTCTTTTGTGCTTACACGCCTCCTCTTCGCAGCTCTTCCGTTCCCAGAAAGTGGCTTGAACACATCATCGTCTTCGTCGTCTGATTCGACATAATTGACCTTTTTCTTGGCTTTACGGATCGGGCTGGACTGGAGCGTATCTGGAGTCACTTCTCAGCGGGTTAGTCAGAGCTTGAGCTTTTCAACATCCACTACTCACCGTTCTCTTTATTCCGCCCGTTGTCCGTGGGATCTGTCTGCGATGATTCTAGGGCGGGCTGTGGGCTTGAAGACGGCACGGGCAAGCTGCTTGGAACAGGCGTGGCATCGGCACTTGATTGGGTCTCGGTCGGAACAGGATTGAACGTAGAGACCTTCGCTTGAGTAGCAGCGCTTGGTGGAGCTGGGCCAGGCGTTCGCTTGAAGAATCCGGCGATGCTCTGTTGTTTCCCACTCGATTTCTGCGTGGAACCGCCCGTCTTCTTGGGCGCCGTGCGAGGCGTGGCGATCTCGTTACCCTCTATACCACGCGCCATGGTTTGGACGTCGGGAACAAGAATACAGGAAGAGGACAATGGCGATGTGGATGGGAACAATGTTTCAGAGCCAGCGTCCAACTCGGCTTTAGAGTGGGACGCGATGGCGCGCCTGGGTCGCGTCGGCCAGGGTCCGAGGTCGGTTCGCGGCGCACAGACGGTGCAGTCCTTCGCTCGTCATCCGGTCCACCCGCTGCTGCAGCTGCACAACGCCGAACATGCCTCAAGCCGCGATGTGTCAATGCTAATGTCGCACGCTTTTCTCCGTGCAACTTCGCCCCTGTATAAGCACATTGCGCGATACAGCAGCATGGCGCGCGACTACAATGCCGCTGTAGCGGCGCTCAACACGCTGCAAAGCAATTTCTCTATCGTCGATGCGATAAGGAAGTCCGGCAAGGGCATGAACCAGAATGCCATTCCGGAAATGATAGAATGGGTCAAGAAGACTGGCTATGAGGTGTGAGTTATCTTGGCTTGCGACGAGAACTGTTACTAACACGCATTTTAGCCTGCCGATTTCGACACTCTTAATCCCATCCACATTGCCGGAACCAAAGGCAAAGGAAGTACATCGTCCTTTATCTCGTCGATTCTGGCTCAGTATCTGCCCGCCAAATCAAGCATACACGCAGAGCGTCTGCCCACCAGTGTTGGACTTTATACGAGCCCTCATCTCCGCTTCGTCAGAGAACGCATTCAAATCAACAACCAGCCGTTGTCAGAGGAATTCTTCGCCAAGTACTTCTTCGAGGTGTGGGACCGTCTTGAAGATGCTGCTGCCAAGGCCGGCCATCCAGACCCCAAGAGCACAGAGACTAAACCTGTCTACTTCCGTTTTCTGACTCTGATGGCACTGCATTCTTACATGCAGGAGAAGGTCGGCACGGCAGTACTGGAATGCGGCATTGGTGGCGAATACGACAGCACCAACATCCTGGTAAAACCATCGGCTACTGGTGTGACTAGCTTGGGCATCGATCATACAGCGATGCTTGGTGACACTATAGAGAGTATTGCTTGGCACAAGGCCGGTGTATTCAAGGAGGGGGTGCCTGCGTTCACTGCGCCACAGCCTCAGTCAGCCCTCAAGGTTTTGCACGATCGCGCCACGGAGAGGAAGACTGAGCTTCTTGAAGTCCCCAAGTATACCGCTCTTGACCAAATCAAGCTCGGACTGCACGGCGAATTTCAGAAAATGAACGCGTCAGTCGCTATCGCGGTATGCGCGGCGCATTTGCAAAAGCTGGGCTACTCTGGTTTGCCGGACCCTCGCGACAAGGACACGGCACTTCCGACTGAATTCATCGCTGGCCTGGAGCAAGTCTGTCTTGGTGGACGCTGTGAAGTCAGATCCGATCGACAGCTCCAGAGTCTCACATGGTATATCGACGGTGGCCACACCCTGGAGAGCATAGAGATGGCTGGATCGTGGTTCGCTAGTCTGGCCTCGCAATCACAGAAGACATCACCAAACAAGACTCGAATCCTGATCTTCAACCAGCAGACACGAGACGCTGCCTCCCTGGCGCGTAAGTTGCACGACACTCTTGCATCTGCTCTGAGCGACAGCCACCCCTTCAAGCACGCTATCTTCTGCACCAACACTACATACAAGGACGCGGGATTCAAAGCCGATCTTGTATCAATCAACACGAATAAAAGTGATGTTGATACTCTCAAGGTTCAGAAGGAGCTTGCAGGCTCGTGGGACAGCATTGATCCTGATGCGAGCGTGCATGTCCTCTCTACTATCGAAGAGGCGATCGCTAAGGCGAGAGAGCTTGCACCGAATGACGATGTGGAGGTACTCGTCACAGGCAGCTTGCACCTTGTTGGCGGCGTAATAGAAGTTCTGGAAAGCGAGGGTGAAAGTTCGTAATAAATCTATAGGGAATCAATCATCTAAGCAGGCGATCCAAACATCATCTCAACAGCCAAGTCAACTGCGATTTCCACGCCTTGAAATTCGAACTTTCAAGCCATGCTGGACCACAAAAAAAGTCGAGTGGTACTGCAGGTCCTTCTGTGGCTCCAGCAATTCCAAATCATAGTCTCTGAACAATAACGGCAAGGTCTTGTTCATCTCGAGCAGAGCCAGGTTCTTGCCGATACCTGCAAGAATCATATCAGTGAATTTTCCCACACATCTCGGCAGCTCAGGCTTACATAGATGACTCCCTCCACCGAATTGGAACATATATCGCTCCATATTCTTCGCGTCTCCCTCTAGCCATCTCTCGGGCCTAAACACCTTTGGTCCTGCACCGAACACCTCCTCATCTCTGTGCAGCACCCATCCATTCACTGCGACTCTCGTGCCACCAGGGAACTTCTTTCCGCCAATTTCTGCTCCCTGAGGCGGCACTTGTCGAGTGATGTTCAGGCCTACAGCGGGCCTAACGCGCATTGCTTCCTTTAAGCAGGCCTGGAAAAATGGCAGGGCTTGGACTTCGTTCCACTGAGGAAACTGGCCTAGTCTGCCAGCGGCGACGGCATTGTCGAGTTCTTCTCTGAGACGGGCGTGGATGCTAGGCTCTCGGAGGACGTGATGGCAGAACGACTGCATCGTCGAAGCTGTGGAGTCTGAACCGGCAAATCTTGAAATACAGTGAGTGCTCTGATCAGCAAGGGAGTAGAACATATACTTACATCGCACCGTGCGCAACAGCAAACACGTCGCCCTGTCTGAAACTCTCAGGCGCTCTCTCATTCGCAGCCATAAGCTGGCTCAGCAAGTCTTTTCGGTCAATAACTTTCTCTCCATACTTCTTTCTCGCCTCAAGCTCCTCGAGCGCCATGCGCGTGATCAGTGATTTACTCGGGTCCATGCCAGGTAGAAACTTCGTCAGTGGGTTGCGTCGAAAAACGAAGTCCCACTCGGGAATCTGGCCTACAATCCCGTCGTACCATTGCACATCATCGATGGTTTTGATCGCACCCTCCAGATCACAGCCGCTTTCCAGGAAGCCGAATTTGCGACTGAACGCCACCTCGCCCAAGACGTCGAAAGCGAAGAAATGCAACCAGTCGCCCAGATCGCAAGTCTGTTCCGACGAAACGCACTTCTGGTCCAATTTGCTAGCGAGAAGACGCTGAGTATCTTCGATGTAGCCGCTCAGGTTCTGCATAGACGCCATAGAATACGCGTTCGAGGCATACCGTTTCTTGAGCGAGTGAGCGCGCTCGTTGGTCTCCGTAAAGATGTCCGGGTTCTCAGCTGGCGGGAAGACGGAGTAGAAGTCGGTCTTGTGAAAGCCTTTGCCGGCGGCTAGCACTTCGCGAGCAGCAAAGGGAGAGGAGAAAGACAGCTCGTTCGGGGCAATGCGAACGATCGGGCCTGCAGGAAGTGAGCTTCCATTGGATTCCACGTGATGAAGGTCAGAAATGCGAGGTGCATACCATATCGCTCGTGAAGTTTGATGTGGTCGGTTTCGGTCTGGCCGCTATACGTGCTCCAGACCTTCCATCCCCGGCTACCAGAAGCCAGGAAAGGGCCCGGATACTGCCTCAGAGGGGAAGCGTAGCGATGAACAAGGAAACGGAGGACTAGAAATGCAGGTATGAGAAGAGGCCAGTACGCCCGAACGAACTTGATTGCTTGGACGACAGGTCCGTCATGGACCTCAACGGATAGAGTTGCCATTCGTAATTGAAGACGCAGAAAGCAGAGTACTCAATGCTTATTATGCTTGACAAACCCTACAGAAAGATGAACGAGAGGAGAGTGGGATCCAAAGAGGGGTCGTCATGGCTTCACCCCCCTCGGCAAACAAGGGCAGCAAGAGCATAAGCGATTGAACGGTATCATCGCTGTCCCATGCGCATGGCATAGACGGGCCGGCGTGACGCTCGTGATTCGTGACCCTAACGCCACGCGTGTCGTCGGCAGTTGTTCAGCGGTGGCCGTACGGACCGTGGAGATCGCGAAGGTGGAGAAAGACGCAGATCGCTTTGTGCCAGCGCGCCCATCTACCGCATTTGGGATATTCTGTGGCTTGCTTAGTCTACTTGTCCATGTACCTACACTTTGAGACGAATTTTTGTCTGCAGGCATTCTTTGAACGATGTCGGACAGCCGAACAGGGGAGCGTCGTTCCCTCTGGCATGGTGATTGACGACAGTTGACGTTTCGGAGGAGTTTCGGAGGCAGAATTGCGCTCCATGTGTTGGACTTCACACGTTGCCCTGTCTGGTTCCGGAATAAAATACTGCCAATACTCGGGTGTTGCTCTAATCAGTCCTGAACATGGCCTTTTTCAGTAAAGTGCGATCATTAATACTGTGGTGTACTGTCATCTCCATTTTCTGCACCATTGCCGCGTTCCTTGGTTTCTCCGCATACATCGTACCAACGCTCTACGAAGAATACAAGTCAGACTCACCATGGAATACTTCGGCACCTTCAGTCCAAGCCGAGATCGAGCGCCTGCTCTATCGTGATATCTGGAACGTTTTTCCGCTCACGACCTACAACTACAAAAGCATGCTCCGCCTAACCGAAGACCAAAACTTTATGAAAAAAGATCACCGCCATATCTGGATCTATATCACCGGCAACGAGACGTGCTCATCTGCTGAAGAATGTGCACGCTTTGATACAGCTTTCGATGAAGTCACGGAGAAATATTACCTCTCACCCCCGGCCAACAATGCCTCGATGTTCACGCTCAACTGCGACACCTCGCCGTTCCTCTGCAGCGCATGGGCCGCCACTCCTCCTGCCCTGATCAGGGTGGAGAGTCTGGGTTTCCCGCATTGCAAGATCTCGTTTCCTCACCTACAGTGCCCTTACGGCGTCCGCTACATCCCGCTACCCACAGGACAGGGCATGGCGCGGATGTTGGGTTCGTACAGTCCAGTCGACGGCATTCCTGACGCGCGATGGCAGCTCAGGTCGCTGTTTGAGTCAACTTGTGCGCATGAAGTGTACATCATCCAGCGGCTACTGGAGTTCGCTGGCAACGGTGGCGAGCCGGAAGAGTTTGATGAGATCATCGGTGATATGATCGCGGGCTTCCCAATCGCGGAGCAATATGGCAAGCTTTTCTCCTGGTGGCTTGGAGAAGGTAATGAGAATGAGAGAGATATATTGGACGATCTGTAAAGGCCGTGCATTGGTAGCTGAGCGATGGAAGTCGGGCAAAGATTAAAAGACACTGCTATCTATAGGAGAGACCAATGAAATTTTAGTGGAGTGTAGTCTACTCGCGGCGTTTCTTGCCTTCTTCGAGATATCCCGTATCGGTGCGCCCGTTGCCTAGGAAAGGACCGACAACCGGGTCTTTGTGCGCTTTTGTGAGAACATCGTCATAGGCCTCGATGGCCCACGGCGGGGTGTTGAGCTTCGGCCAATTGACCTGCAATGGGTCAGTAATCTGCAAAAGTTTCTTCCGCAAGTTAGACTTACATAGAGAGAGCCATGGCCCAGGATAAATTTGGCAGAGTATCCGGCAACTCCGAGACAGGTCAATGTGAACAGCCTAAGCGGCCACACGGTCGAATCAGGCATGCGGTTTGTACCGAGGCTGACAACGACGAAGAACACGCACATGCCCAGGATGTAAGGCATAGACTGCACTGCCAGCGGACGACGGTCAGCGAAATGCTGTGCACCCAGTGGTGCCGAATCGGGCTTGTAAGCACCCAAAAAGAGGTCAAAGCTGTCTTGTCGTGGTCCGTCGGCAAAGTTGTTCTGGAAGTAGCGGGTCACGCTGCGATTGAAGTCCTGCAGTGCACCGGCCTTGGTCCTGTTGCCGGTACGAGTGAAATCGGTCTTGAGCGCACCAGTACCGGAGTAAGTCTTGGAGACGATATCGGCATTGTCAGCCCACTTGTTGCGGAAGAGGACCTCGAATGAGGCGTCATCTTGGGCGCTTTCGCCTGGCCGTAGCATGCCCAGGTCGATGAGCATACGCGTCAAAGTCCAGCGGCCAAGCATGGACTGCACAACGTTGGTGCGGTCAAGGCAATCCATGCAGTTGGTCCTGACAACAGCGGTCTGTCTGTTGCGGACATCGATGCCACCGGAAGGCATGTCAATACCGTGGAAGTATCCGCCAGCCACCAGACCGTCCTTCAGATGGTCGAGGAGCAGCTGAGCACGATGCCACTTGAGACCCTTAGTCTCGTTGTGGAAATCGAAATAAACGTAGTGCAGGTGATCGTACCAGCCCTTGGGGTGTTCAGGCTCGATGATCTTCGCTTGCTCTCTCGTCCTCCGGTCAGACTCCTTCTCGACATCTGGGTCAGTCTGCAAAAGCTTGACCATCTGTTCGTAGGCCTCTTTGACTTGTTGTTCACGACCTTTTTGATTCACGAGGTTGACCATGTAGTTCTCACCGTACAGCTTGATCTGCTCATCAAAGTGCTTCTTGGCAGCAGATGTTGCCGACTGGACACCACGGACCTGTAATTTGGGCGTGTACTTGAGGGTGTTGATTTCGGCCCAATACAAGGGTACACTGCCACGGGTCTGCACGTATGACAAGACTTGAGTTTCAGAGCCTCCTACCGGCTTTCCGTTTGTGTATCCTTGATCGCCAGCAAAGCTCGTCGGACCACGAGATCCAGAGTCATTGAGGATAATAGCCTGCTCGGTTTCGTTAAAGTTTGAGACGTGACCGTCTTCGTCGATTCCACGAGACATGTACCTCGTGCCGGTCCTGTGTCTTGACCTCCTGGTGATAAGAAGGAAAACCAGAGCATTCCCTTTGATGGATGTGTTGGTAATGCGAAGCATACCATACATCACAGGAAGGATGTAAGGATCAATCGCAGGCTGTTCTCCAGAGGAAACTCTGCCGGAACCTTTTCCAGATCGGAAATCGATCATTGAAGTGTTGATGAACTTGTTCCAGTAGAAGCGGTCATCGGCCCTTTCCCACATGGGAGACCTTGAATCTTGTTGAGATTGCCTCTGGAAGCTGTTGGTAATGTCGAAGGTGTACGAGAAGTACATCGGTCCATTCTTTAGCAAGGTCTTGAGATACGTCAAGTAGGTGTCCTCGTCGGGATCGCGCACTTGGCGTTCGCGAAGGGGCAAGAGTTCTGTCGCTGTTACTTGGTAGATCTGATGTCCCTTGATCCGGCCAACAGGGGTGGCTTTGGCGATTGTGATGATGTAGCTGTCTGTAGCATCTTGTCAGCTGACCGTCGACATCCCTGTCCTTTCTAGTGGCATACCAAGCTTGAGGTGAATGATGCCCAGAATACCAGGGATGTTGGAAACCCTATGACCTCCAGTGATCTTGCCATCGTTGAGGCGAATGTCACCTGTAGGACGCTCTACAACGAGGGTAGGCGCGTCAGGCGAGGACGGCGACGAGAAAGCGTAGTATGAGGGCGAGGCGTGGACGTTGATATCCCTGAAGGGAAGTGTCGCACTCATTTTGGCAAAGCGGTCGTAGTCGTCTGCGTTCTAGTTATGATCAGATCACTCTCTCAACAGCAATCAGGTCTCAGTCAGCCCAGATGATTTAGGTTTGGGGAGAAATCATTGATGAGCGACGTATCATGGTGGCTGTGGCACGCAAGCGGCACGTGAAGTCATGCCGCTGGGGGGCGCGCCGGGGCTTCCCGCACGACCTGCTGCCCTGGCGTTGGAGACAACGCCCACGCGCAATCAGTGGCTTCAAGGCTGCTGCATTACTATCTCCAACCCACTCACAACCAAACCACCCGCAAACGATCCCTCCAACCAGCCGCCAAATAGAACGATACCCGCTCCCTTCTTCCCCGACCAGATAGCATTCCCTCGACCTCGACACACAAGGCCCGAACATGGCCCAACGCATGCAGCAAGGCGGTCGCCCCGGCGGCGCCCGGTTTGCGCAGTTCAAGCTCGTACTGCTGGGTGAGTGTGAAAATAGCGCCTACTCATCGGACTTCCCATGCTAACACAAGAAAGGCGAGTCCGCCGTCGGAAAGAGTTCCTTGGTCCTCCGCTTTGTCAAGGTACGACACCCAGTGCCGCAGAATCCACAGAATGATCGGGCACTGACACCACGGGCAGGATCAATTTGATGACTACAGAGAATCCACCATCGGCGCCGCATTCCTCACACAAACCCTTGCGCTCGACGACCAAACGACCGTGAAGTTCGAGATCTGGGACACAGCAGGCCAGGAGCGCTACAAGTCCCTGGCGCCCATGTACTACAGAAACGCAAACTGCGCGGTGGTTGTTTACGACATTACGCAAGCTGTAAGGAGCAGGAAGAGCCAAGAGGGTGAGGGAATCGCACGCTGACACGAGTATCGCAGAGCTCACTAGACAAGGCCAAGGCCTGGGTAAAGGAACTGCAGCGCCAGGCCAACGAGAACATCGTCATCGCCCTCGCCGGAAACAAAGCCGATCTCGTCGCCGAGCAACCCGACAAGCGCGCCGTCCCCGTTGCCGATGCCGAGGCCTATGCCAAAGAGGCCAACCTACTCTTCTTCGAGACCTCCGCAAAGACCGCCGAGAACGTGAAGGAGCTCTTCACCGCGATCGCAAAGAAGCTGCCGATCGAGCAGGCAAGCCAGAGGGGAATGCGCGGCGCAGGAGGCAGACCAGGCGGCGTAGACCTTGGCAGGAGAGAAGATGCGGGCACCGCTGGGGGTGCGGGAGGTTGTCAGTGCTAAGCGCACAGTGGAGGAGGAAGCATCTTTACAGGAAGAAGAGGTTTTGAGGGCGACAGAAGAGCCTTGTTATTTTCTTTGTCTGCAATATGGATCAGCGATACCAAGCCGTGAGCATCTTCCCTTTCGGCTTTCCGGTGCTTGGATGGGGAGACGCAGGCAATACCTATTATCTGCTACAGGAACACGTATAATAATTATTGACGAGCATGGCTTCGTGTGTCTCGCGGCACTCACCGCCGCACCCATACTCCCAAGAACGCCTGCAAAGCCCGACTCTGCTTGGTCACGAGAGGTGACGTCGCTCAGCCGATCTGGCAAGCCTCAGCCAAGCATCGTCTCACACCTCGTACGACGGGTCTGTCACTTTACCACAGATCCAAGATGCTGTAAGCGATGATCTGTTAGATATTTTTCAAGTTGGAAGATTTGAAAAACAATCATGAGAAACTTGAACGTCTTCATCTGGAATGGAGTTCGGCATTCACTACTCGTACACTGATGTTACCTACACCACTGAACGTACATGCCCATAGAATGTTTACTCAGCATTTGATGGCCAGCCTTGACTAAAGGCCTACCAGCAGTGTTCGGCTCTTGATTACCCCATTGTGCCGCCCGAAGTGTTTGGGCGAGATGTGGACGGAAGAGACCGCATGAAAGTCGAAAGAGAACCCACACTAATAAGAGAATTACGCCAATCGCTAGCTCGCTCAAAACACCGATTAAGGCAAGAAAGTTGGGGTAACTTCTGTACCAAAGAAGAAGAGGAAGAAGAAGGAAAGAACCCAGCTTAGAAAACCACGTCCCACATGAGGAGCTGATGCCTCTCGAAGGTTGCCGCGGATCAGTCATCAACGATAACAGCTTCGATCTCAGGCTTAGGCGCTCTCGCAGGGGCGTTGACGGCCGTGAATCCTGATGTCATCCTCGGGGCAGGACTTGGGTGTCCATGGGCTTCCGTGCCGCTCTTGTCGCGAAGATCATGACCAGACGTACCGCGGACTTCTTCGACGCCAGATGCGAGTCGCTCTGTCGGTGGTGTCGGCACAGTCACTTCCTTCGCGGACGGCAAAGCGCTCACGGTGCCACGAGCCGGCAAGTTCGAGCCTGAGTTGTCGCCGATAGCCGGGAAGGCTCCGGCGCCAAATGCTTGTATGGCAGCTTCGTTGCTGGGGGCAAAAGAGAACCTCATAGTCTGTCCGGAACGAGGCAGCAGGTTAGGCATGTACGTGGACTGGCTGTGCTGATCGTCTTGTCCAGCATTTGGAGCTCGCGGTCCAGAATCCATCGATGGGTCGGCCGGGTACGGTGTATTTCCAGCGGCGCCAGCAGGTAAAGATGGGCGGGGTGGGTGGCGGCTCTGCGACTGCACACCTTCGTGTGGCGCACTACGCCTGCGGTCGGCGGCACGATGGATTTGGTCCCGGAATTGCGAATGGGGCGAGTGACCATTAGCCATGGGCAACCCACCCATGTGCATCATCGGCCACTGGACAAACTGTTGCTGACGGCTAATCTCTTCCTGAACCCAAACCTGCTGCTCTTTCCATTTGTCAACCCGAGACTTTTGCGCGTCAATTTGTGCTTTGTACGACATGAAGAACCACGAATCCGACTGATTCTTGTTGCCTGAATTGATCAGGTGATCAATCTGACCATAGAGGTGGCGCACCGCGCTTGCGAGCTCTGCTGGCATCACTACGTTGATTTGCAAACAGCCAGATTCCACAACCTCCCGGAAAGCTGCAATAGCCTGGCCTTCGGGAGTATCGCTAATGTCTAGCGGTTTGTTCGGTTGATGACTGAACGACGGGTCGTTTGCAAGCATCGCTCGGGAAACACGTTGCTCCGCCCACGACTTCAATGCGTTCATAATGAACTGGATGCCATAGGTGAGAGGGCCGTCGGGCTCGCCAGGATTTGTGAGAAAGCGGGGCTCGTCAGGTTCAGCATGTGACTGGACAACAACCGTGTCGTCTTTATCGTCGCTGTCGTCATCGTCAAACATCGCGAGAAAATTGTCGACGGGAACCTGATCTATTCGCGACGTTAGGCCATAATCATTGCAGGGATAGGGATGCTGATGTACGTACGTTCGTTGTCAGACGACTTCTCGACGGGCTTTGCAAGCTTTTGCTTGCCTTTCAAGACAGGTGGCGGGGATTTAGGAGCAGCAGGCACGCCTGCGAAGCCCGCTAGCGCCATGGACAAAGCCTCGAGTCTCTTTACTTTTTCAGGCACCGAAGCATGATACTTGACCTTGATCTCCTCCATAGCGGGAGTCAAAGGAGGTGCTGCAGGCTTTGCCATTTGTGGAGGCGCTGTAGCAGGTAGAGACCGTGACTGCATATGATTGCCCTGGTAGGATGGTCCTGACGCAGGTACAGATACTGGTGGAGCTAGCTGTTGCTGCATTGAACGCTGACGAGGGATCTGTTGCGGTGGAGCCATAGACGATGAAGATTGGCTCAGCGTCTGGTGCTTGCGGTCTGCACTAGGGGTCTGACTCTGAGTTGTGGCAGCCTTCTCTCGAGCCTCACGACGTGGCTTATCGTGGGCGACAGCCTTTCCCTTCGCTGGGCGGCCCTTTGGCTTGGGCTTGGGTTTGGGTTTGGGTTCTTCTTCAGCGTCTTCACCGTCCATGATGTAGTAGGACATGAAATCACCATAACTCTCGCGTTGTCCGCCATGCTTGGCATCGTTGCCGGCGGACTCATCCTTCACAGACACCGTTATGGAGTCCAGTGATGAGAGTCCGGAGGAGCCCGCTGGGGATTGTTTGACTTCCGCCAGTTCAAGCTCCTCGTCGGTTTCGGCGGCATCCTCGGAGTATCGAGAACGTGTGGCAGATGCACGTTTGGGTCTAGACACGGCAATCGTGTCTCCATCGTTCATTGCTGGTTTGCGGACGTTCAGTCGAAGCCTTGGCTTTTTGGAAGGTGGCTCTTCCGAAGGCGTTGAACTAGGCTTTGGCACCGATCCATTGGGTGAAGGCAGCAGTACTTCTTTGATGGCAGTCCCCTGTGGAGCCATGCCTTTTCCGGTGGCCATTCGATACTTGCGTAGTCTGGCAAATGAGACTTGCGAAGTGAAGTGAAAAACTGAAATGGCCTGATTGGGTATTTGCAAATCCGACATCGATGGACGTCGGTCTTGAGGGAAGGCAACCAGCGTTGTTGTTTGCCAGGAGTCCAGCAGCGGAGGTGTCGAAAAGTAAAGTCGGCTGACCCACAAAACTCCGTCACGTGCGAAGGGGAAATCAACAACGCGCCCCAAGACGTACGCCTCGATATAGTCGTGAAACGACTCCTGCAATGTAAGTGAGACGTGCAGTGTGCCTCATCCGATCGGCGGCGATGGCGACGCCGTTGTGTGGCTGAGGTCTTGAAGTCGAGTTAAGAAGGAAGGCAGCATCGCGTGAGAAAGACAAGGTGGAGCCCGCGCTTTCCTAAACGGGCACTCACGTGACAGCGGGTCTTGCTCTGGGATTTCTGCCTTGATGGCAGCAAACCTAAGGCGACCCGGCATATGTGCACTTACCAATTACACAGATACGTACAGCTCGAGATGCTAGTGCCTGAACAGCCATATATATGCTCAATGTCGAGTATGTTACATAGCCTGTCCTCTAGAAGGATGTGAATGAATTTCCATCAAGCTGCGACTGGCGTGAAGTGCCAGATTTCAGGGTCTGCCAAAGGATTCCGCGTGATGCCCAGGCAAATGAACATTGCCCTCGAAAATAGGCGCATGATGTATCGATATGACAGTCACACGTTGCTTCAAAGTAGTGTATCACATGCCAACTGCTCGAATGTCCGTTCACATTCCCTCCTCGGGCGCTAGCGGCTAGCTTCCGCTTTCGAAGGTGAGACGACGTAGCTCCAAGCTCCACGAAAGTCGGCTCTAACGATTGCGTTGCGACAACTGTTACAATTGATTCGCAACGACATATCAGCTTGTCAATCCACAATGAGGATCTTCAGCGGAATCACCCTTCCCATTCTGGCGGCTGCGTCGGCTACGTATGGTGCTAGCTGGGGCTTCGAAGATGCCACGCTCACTGTTCAAGAGAAGGGCGCGGGCGTTGGCGGTGGTGCTAAGGAGAAGTCAGTGTTTGGAAACAATGAACATGATAAACAACGATGTTGACGATTGCACAGGCTCTCTTTGACCTCTGCCCTTTCTCCCGCCATTTCCCTCTCCGCAACCGAGACCCTCAAGATCGTTCTCACTGCCACTGAGGGCAAGACCGGAAAGAAGCCTCACCAGGCCTTCCTCACACTCCACGATCCTTCTACTGGTCTCGAAGAGTCGTTCCCGTTCAGTCTGAAGGACAATGGCAAGGGCAAGGTTGAAGTTGTGCGTCACACTGCAAGCGACATTGAATCAGCCAAGTGACACGTTACTAACTTCTGCTCTAGACCCAGAAGGACCTGCCCTTCCAATTCCTGACCTCCTCCCAATCCGCTCGCGCATCAATCATCCTCGCTTCCTTCGGCTCCACCACTCCCCTCCGCAAGCACGTCTTCGACCTCGAGGTCACCCGCGACACTGCGACACCGCTCGCACTCCCTCCCGCCCCCGAGCGCTACACATCCAAGCCCGAGATCAAGCACATCTTCAAAGCCGACGCACAGTCGCCGCCCGTCATTGTCTCCGGCGTCTTCATGCTCGCTGTTATTTTCACTCTGCCCGCGCTGCTCGGCCTGTGGGTCGGCCTTGGAGGAAACCTCGACCACGCGGGCAAGGCCTTCGGCACCAACCCGGTCGCTCACGGACTTTTCTTTGGAAGCGTTGTCGCAATGGAGGGCGTCTTCTTCCTGTACTACTACAGCTGGACTCTCTTCCAGACGCTGCCTGTCGCGGGTCTGGTCGGCATTGTGGCATACGTCAGTGGAAGCAGGGCTTTGACAGAAGTGCAAGAGCGGAGACTGGCTGGCCAGAGGTAAACCGGAGAAGCACATTCTTCGTGGGCAACTCTATTGAATCGAGCGGTCGAATTGAGCGAGACGGCGCATAGACTAGCATAGAGGCTTGCAAGGCCTTACATGTAAGATGAACGAACGCACGAACATTTTGCAGGCATTCTCGTTTCATGGATGCGGGTTCCTTCTCACATGCATGCTCCGCTCGTCAGACACGGGGAGAAGATGCGAAGTCGATGGACGCGCGTATGTGCATGCTGCGTTGAGCTCCCATCGTTGTCTTGATCGTCACAAGCGATCGAGCCAACCGAGAGATGCCAGCAAAACGATGCAGAACAGCTTTGGGGTAGGCCTGTCAGCAAGGGTTGTGCCGCATGTGCGCTCCCGTCGTGTGTCATGAAGGGTACATGCATCATGGCTCCCAGCGGAGCAGCAAGCCAGTTTCGATGAAAAGCGAATTGCAAAACAATTTATGATACTTTCTCGGTTGGTTTTGCCCGCCTCGGCTTCATTCAATGTCTATCAGACCTTGAAGGGACAATATCGCCCTGAGTTACGTGCCAGACCGTGCTCGCTAAGGCGAGTAAGCCGTAGCGAAGCGGCAGACATTTTCAATGGCTGTCTTGTACGTAAAGTTTTGTGAGGACAAGGCCTGGCAAGCAGCAGGAATCGCGCAGGAGCCATCGCGTGTAGCCTTGCCCTCGTGTTTGTCCCGGCAGCCCGGAATCCTCGCGACTCTATATATTGACGAAGCGTGCTTCCGCTTCTGCAGCCACAGCTATCTCGGAGGCATTGACTATTTCCGTCGATCTCCGTCCATCTCATCGATTGGATAGCCACCGCACAACCTAATCTGAGCTGGGATCTGGAAGATATCCAACAGCCCTCAAAGCGGCCCGATCGCCACTCCAGCGCAGCGCCTCCGGGATGACGGGCGTCCAATTTTCAGCCTAAAGCCTCGCCGTCCGTCCATCTTCCCTCGCGCGGACATGCCTGGGCCAGCTGCATGCACGCCGGGCGCGCGTGTGGATGGATGTCGCAGGCGTGGCGGGGTGCAATGCCTACGGCGGCCCTCCCTCGTCGTCGCCCGGGTTGGCCCCGGCAAGCAGCCACTCAACCCCATGCCGGAGCTCTGCCTACCCACGGGGTCTCCATCTTTCCCCTCAACTAGCGGCCACCGGCACTTGCTACTGCGACTCCTCCTCACGACGCCCTGCTGTCATCTCCACTCCGACCACCTCGCGGACTCTCTGCCGACGGACGATCGTCGTAGTAGATGCCTCTTCCCCGCAGATGGCGGTAGGCCGGTGCGAAGGGTGCATGCAGGCGAGAGGCAGGTTACGCTGCAAACATGCCGTGCGCCGCACATGGCTCTGCAAGCAGGCAAGCGAACGCCCGCCCCTGGCTTGTCTCAAGCGGGCGTGCGACCTCGCGGCGTTTTTCTATGATGCCGGTAAGTGCGTTGGGCGCGATTCGGGGCGTCGTGATTGAGTGAGGGCAGCTCTGTTAGACCTGGAGGACGTCCTTCCGAGTGTGCTGGAGAGTAGGTACTTAGCTTCCCTTGCTGCTGTCTGCTGTTTTTGTTTGCTTCTCTTTCTGCTCCTCCTCGTGATATATCCTTCTTGAGACGGAGATCTACAATGGCGCCGCATTTGATGCACAGGTATGCTGTTCGTGTTCGGTCTGCTGCATTGTTAGGTAATTGACAAGCTGCAGTCATGCCAGAGAGGGAGATATCCCTGGCACTGTCAATCTCGCAGCCGCCGAAGGCGACGACACTGCTTACGGACAGGCCCTCTTTCCAGTGCCGGCGGAGGACCCAAACGATCCGTGAGTGAGACCGAAAGCCATGGAAGACGATGCTATCAATCTGACAAACGCAGCCTCCAATGGCCCAAGTGGAAGAAGACCTCGATCCTTGTGATCTGCGCGCTCTATTCGTTCTTCAGCAACACGGCTTTGCTGGGGCCCTCAGTTTACATCACCCTCTTCGCGGCCGAGCTCAATGTCTCGCCAGTCGCAGCCTCTCAGCTCATCTCATATCCTACCCTGGTCTACGGAATTGGGACTCTGGTGACAGTGCCTATGTATATGAAGTTCGGACGTCGACCCGTCATGCTGGGAACACTTGTAATTTACTTCGCTGCTCTGGTTGGCTGCAGTCAGAGCCATACATTCAACTCACTGATGGCTTGCCGTATCATCCAAGCCTTATCCAGTGGGATTTGTGAAGCTCTGCCAGTACAGCTAGTCAATGACATCTTCTTCCGTAAGTTAGTCGCGTACCAAGCACACACGCCACAATGCTGAAACACCCCAGTGCACGAGCGTGGTACAAAACTCGGCATCTACACTGTCGCGCTCTGCTGGGGCTCCACCGGTCCCCTCTACGCCGGCTACATGCTAGCGGGTGGCTACAGCTGGCGCCTCTTCTTCTACGTCGAAGTAGCCTTCGCCGGCGCCCTGCTAATCCTAGCATTCTTCTTCGTCGAAGAAACCTCCTACCGCCGCAAGCAACCCACAACATCCTCCCAAACCTCCTCCCGCGCCTCCGTTGCATCCGGCGAACACGAAGTCGAGAAGGAACCCGCGTCCTCCTCCTCCGCCCATGTCGAAGTGCAACCCTCCGTCCCGGCGCGCCGCACATTCCTGCAGACCCTCAAACCATGGAGCGGCATCGACCACGAGGAGCAATTCTTCCTGACGGCCGCGCGCTCCTTCGCCTACTTCCTCGTGCCCTCGGTCCTCTGGGTCATCTCCAGCTACGGCATCTACATCGGGCTCGGCGCGCTCGTCTTCAACTACACCTTCCCGATCCTCATCGTGCAGCCGCCATACAATTGGGCGCAGGCATGCTTACCCCCAAACCCCCCTAAACATCTACCACCCGCAACCCAGACTGACACCTTCTCCTCCAGCAAAACTCCGGCCTCATCGCCCTGGGCAACATAATCGGCTACGCGCTCGCGATCCCGCTGACCAGCACCTCCGACCGGCTCGCGGCGCACCTAACGCGGCGCAACGCGTCGATCCGCGAAGCCGAAATGCGGCTCCCCGTGCTGCTGCCGGCGGCGCTGCTCGCGCCCGCGGGCCTGGTCCTCTACGGGCTCGCCGCGCACTTCAAGCTCCACTGGACGGCGTACTTCGCGGGCGTCGCGCTCGTCGACTGGAGCAGCTACTTCTACTTCACGTTCGCGCTGGCGTACGCGATCGACGGGCTGCCGGCGGCGCGCACGAGCGAGCTGGTGATCGCGCAGTGCGTCGGCAAGAGCGTCGTGAGCTTCGCCTTCGGGCTGTACTTGCTCGAGTGGGTGCAGGAGCGGGGGTACGCGGTGGTCGTGGCGGGGGTGTTCACGGCGGTGCTGGCGGGGAATAACGCGGCGCTGGGGTTCTTTTGGGTTTGGGGGAAGAGGGTTAGGGGGTGGGTTGCGGGGGGGGGGG
>JAKLND010000197.1:0-30997 GCA_022813125.1 Septoriella neoarundinis | reverse complement strand
GATGCGCTATAATCGCGTATGGAACACGAAGGGCTTGTTCGAGTCTGACTGCATTCCCAAGTCAGTATCGTCGACCGAGAACAAGTTTGTCCTGCGATGGCGCGGCATGCTACACGATTTCATGCTTCGCCTGAATCCACAGTTCTTGTGCAAGTCTTTCAGAGCGTTTGAAGTGGACATGAAGACGCTGGCTGGATTTTTGGTAGATTTTGCAATAGCGGCAGAACGGCTACTAGGCGAACTGCTGCAAAAGGCAGATCACATTACTGAGAACGAACATGCGAAATTGGAGGATGTGTTTGGCGACTTGTCAATCAAAGAGATCAAAGTGAATCAGGGTCTTAGTCTTGCTTGAGATGAAGTCGCCCGGTGTGATGGTTGCCATTCAATCAAATCGCGTAGTTTGGGGTTTTAATTTTTTTTTCTTTTTTTTGATTTGAATAACGCTGTATGTAAGCTATTTCGTGTGGTCGCCTGCGCCTTGCTATCTACGCCTGAAGCACCATCATCCAGTCGTAAGTCCTTTTTCCTTGTCTCATCTAAGAGACGGCGGAGGGGAACACTTTATCCCCCACTCTATTGTTCTTGCAAAACGCGAAAATTGATGCAAGCCTTCCCGCATTCCTAGCCAATATGAGGCCTACGCTCAATCCTGAGTAGTATACTCGAAAGAATCGAAGTTCCGATCCTTGAACAATTGCGAGATCCCTCTACGGCTTCAAAACAGTACCTACGTTTTGAATAACTTTTTTCAGTCCAACATTTGTATGTAATATTTCCACTCATCTCCACTCAAAGCATCTGCTATTTGCCGTTTCCTTCGCACTTTCTCTCATTACATACCGTCTTTTGAACTTATGTCGGTCGGAACATCACGTCGAGAGGACTATTTGCCTGGACGATTCGAACCCGAGCTCTTGCGAACGACTGCGAGGACCTCTTGTTCTTTTTGCCTACCATATGACTCTCTTGTCTTTGCAAAGCGCCTGTAAAAGCTTCGTTTGAGGTCAGGATCGACTGATTGCATGAACAGCGTCGACGGGGAATGGTCAGCGCCCCTTGCCATGTTTGACGCAGCTCTGCTGGTATGGCAAGACTACCAGTTGAGAGGTGATCAACCTTGCTGACGATGTATGGTCGTAAACAAATTCACCAAGCAAACGGCCTTGGTAACCAAAATGACATAAGCCTCGAACGAACGGGATATCATGCACGAATGATCATACACGACTGTACCTCCGTGCCCTGCGTGAAGTTGAATCCGTAATATTCGATGATCCTGCAATGTGGCTACTGATGTATGGTTTTGCTTGTTCATGTAATAGGAACCCCGCTTTTCAACGTAAGCCCTATCGGTCTAGGTGGTTGAGGAAGAGCGGATCTGCTGGGTTTATCGCCACGGGCGACGGAAAGCTTCTTTCCGATTTGATGATACGTTCACCGGTTTTGTTGCGTCGCGTCATCAGATGTCTCTGAGGCACGAGAACTCTGAGTATGGACAAATCATAACATAGGAGAAGCCTGGCTGCAGTCACCCAAAGCTAGCTATGCGCGCTTTGCTTCGGCTAACAGATGCTTCATCTGCGAGGCCGCCCGCATCATATCGATTCAGGGCAGATAGAGTGGGATATTACCGCGTGTATGCATCGATGCCAGTGCCAGATGACACTTTTCTAGAGCAAATGCCCCTATCTTGCGTTGCAGGAAGATGACTGCATCGCGATAAAGCAGACACGTTGAGCGTTACAAGACAACGTCTAGTACAAAGTGCGACGATAGCATGCATATGCTGCATGCCCGCGCGTAAAACACGGGTTGACACGCAATACATACATTCGTAAGTGAAAGAGATCATGTGCCACCGGAAAACGCCTATGTCATCAAAGGGAAAAAAAAGGCTCAATTATGGGCAGTATGGTGCATATCATGTTGTGATCCATGAAGCGAAAAATCGCGTTTCCATAATATCTGGTCTGGCGTATAATTACACGAATGCACAAATTCAGCTCCGAACATATGATCATGACTGCAGTACAGAACAGCTTACATTCTTGGTTTACCACTCAAAGCCCTACTCAGTTAGCGCTTGTATAGAATCTGGTCAAAGCATATATTTTGTTATCCCTGGGCGGTCCCGAGGCCTAATGAAGCCGCGGCTCTCTCTAGGTGGCGTTAAGCCCGGCCATGGTGTCATTTGGCGAGGTAAGGTGTGCTTCCATTGCATGTGCGGGTGCAGCAGATAGCGCCCGATGGATAGGAGACTATGAATTACGCGTAGCCTGTACAAATGGAAGAGCCTCCCTTGAAAATCCGTGCCTGGTTGAAGTCCATTAGACAAGATACTCTTCCCAATATAGAGTTCAGAGAAATGAGCCAAAATCTACTATCCGGGTATGGAGCTCCGTGCTCATTGGGCATCAGACTATAAGTTTCTGACTATGTGTAGTCTCAGAACAAGCGGCGATTACTCTGATCTTACCCTCAAGTGTGGCTGTTTCGAAGCCAAGGTGCATAAATGCATCATTTGTCCTCAATCCGAATTCTTTAGAAACGCATGCCAGCGCGGGAAATGGAAGGTAAAGCTTCACTCGACGAGAGCGTATTAAGACGAGGCTGACAGCTGCATAGGAAGGGGACTCTGGATTGATCGAGCTCAAAGCCGCTGCTGATGATGATGACGCCATTGCCGAAGACGACCCTCAAGCTGTTCACTTTATGATCGACTACCTATATTTTCTTGACTACGATCCAAAATCAGTCAACGAATTCTCGACTATCACGACTAAAGATGTGAGAGGCGACGTATCCAACGATAGTGCTGCGCTCGAACATCAATCTGAACGTTCAGGACGTCCGTCTCTCACGACAGAAGGGATTGATGGGAAGTCAGAGGATGAAGCCATCGCAATATCAGAGCTTCTTGGGGATCGTCAAAGTCATGCGGAAGTGCCGAAACCCGAAAGAAACAAGAAGAAAAGCAAGAAAGACAAAAAGAAAAAGGCAACGGTGAATTCCCGATACGCTTCCCCCACCGTTTCGACACGCGGCTCACCGACCTCGATAGCTTCACCGAGCACTAGCTTCCTCGCAGTTCATGCAAAGATGTACGCAATCGCGGCGAAGTATAGTATACCCTCGCTGATGCAGGCTGCCCTCAAAAAGTTCAAAACTGAGTCCCAAGGCGCCTGGGAATGTCAAGACGTGACTGAAGCAATACCCATCGTTCACAATCAGACTGCCGAGATGGAAACGCAGATGCGGGAAGTACTCACAACGTTGATCCTCGAGAACGCACACAGCCTCACGTCGGATGCCAATTTCATCCTAGCTGTCGAGAGGTTCGAAGGGCTCGTTCTTGATCTATTCCAACGGTTGAGCCCCCTGACACGTTACCAAAAAGTCTGCAGGTGGTGTGGGCCCGCTTTTCTGAGCAAGTGTGCCTCCAACGGTTGCGAAACAACTTCATTCGGGATGTATGGGAACAGCCATTCTTGTGATCTCGAAGGTCCATGTCGTGATTGTCGATTGCGAAAGAGTTGGTCCTGAGAAAGATTACGGTAGCCTAAAAGGAATGGAGAAGTGACATGTCTTCTATGATGGTTTTCCTAATGGTTTCTGATTTCTGAACAGATTGTGAATACCTAACTAATGGCCGAACCAGCTTGTTTTCTTGAACTTGTATCATAAGTTACAGTAAATCCGTCAGCGTTAGAAGTGTGAAGTGTTACTGGTGGCTGCCTTCGAAAGGATCTGCTTCCAAGGAGAGATGTTGTGCTCTCGCTTCGGAAGGATTTCGTTTCCATGCGAGGTGTGTGACTGGATGTTTATAAGCTCAGCCGCCAAAGAGATTGTGAGAATGTTGAAAGACAACAGCAACAACACAAACACATAGGGTTACTGATCTTGTGTAACAGACGAATCCGAAGTGGTGTACCTTGTAGCCTGCCACCTTAGGACAATTGCAATTCGAGGGTACATACACTGAGAATAAGAAGTGCGGCAACTTGCATCCATGTTGGAACCGGTGAGCCATCGATTCCCCTGTCATCCACGGCATCAACATGCAGGGTAACGAGACCTTGCCGTTGGTGGAACTCGCTTCCGGGGACTAGCCGAGGGACACGAAAACGCCCTGGTCAGGTGCATGGGAAGGGATGCCCGGATCTAGACTAAAGAAAAGCAGGAGTAGAAGAGAAATAAAGAAGGGCGCGGTCTATTCAATTCAGTCCTGGGAGGGACTCATAACTTATCCGTGCACAACCCGCTGTCTGTCGAGATGCAATTGTATGGCGAGCGAACTTCATTCAAATGCCAGCATTGCGCTAGCTTGAACGCGAGAAGCTCTGTGGCATGTGGTGGAAACCCATCGAGCAGGAGACAGGCAATCATGTCAAACTCTTGCACAGAAAGAGATACGTCAGTAGAGGGTAGTACATGGCCCTGAGGCTACTCGAGTGGTTACACTGAGGGCCAAGGATGGTGCAGCGGGCCATTCGCACCAATTTCACCCTTCGGCGACACTCGGCCGGACTCGCCAGACATCCGACATCAGGCTTTCATCGACTTGACCGAGTTATCAGAGCTCTGTGCATAATGCACATCGAAGAGAGACTGCTGAAGCAGAGATTATGTTCCTTCGCCTACCTGGAAATGCGAGCAAATGAGCCGGGTTTGGGGTACCATTGTTGTAGCAGCAAGAGAGGAAATGGTGAATCTATACTGTCGACGGAGCTCGCCGATGAAGAAAGTATGGATGAGTTGTTTGAAATTTTGCCCTGTTTAGGTTTGAACCTATTGATACTTGAGAAGTGATGAGACCCAAGGCCCAGCCGTCAGGAACTCCCTCTATCCTACTCTTGTATGGTGACTGGGTGGATGTCGGATGGCTCGAAGAGTATAAACACCTTTCTGACCTTCCTGATGATGGCTTCATCTTTCTTGCCGTAACATGTCAGCTGTCTCAGCGCTTTACACACGTCTCTAAGCTTCAGCCCAGTCGCCGAGTGAATGTGTTTGGACTTCTTGCCCGAGAAGTTGCCCGATTTGAGCTCATAGTTCACACGTACGATGGCTTCAAAGCATGGGGGGTCAGACGTGAACGCGTCCAGAAAGATATTCTTTTTCCTGGAAAGGCTGTGTGCGAGACTCGCTGGCAACATAGCCGCAGACACCCAGCGTTGAATACCGTCAAACGAAGACCATGGAGCCGACTGAATCGCCTCCCTTCGAGATACGATATCCCATGGGCCATTGCGGAACGCCGGATGAAGGATTGCCGGAGTGAAGGTGTGTGGTGCGAGTGCCGGAAAAAGCGGTGCTGGGGTATCCAAGGGCTCGCGCAAGTAAAAACTGTGTCCAACGCTCTGAAATTGAGTACCTGCGTGTACCCCTTCCAGCAACTTCCATGGCTCTTTAGGTTTGGTGCTTTGATCGAGCAACATCTTGGCTCGGATGCGGGTACTCGCCAGGATGACTTGTCGGAACCGCCGCGAGACACGCAGCATTATGTAGAGCTGTTCGGTTGACAAGTGGAGCAGGATGAGCTCGAGTAATTCAGTGGTGTTGAAAGTTTCAAGGCGCGCCTGTTGACCGTGCGTAGCTTTCACGAATGCGCGAGTTCCAATGCGGCGCTCGCCAGACTTGGGCAGCTCATAGGCACGAGGGCGAAAGTCATGATATGAGCATGCACGTGTGATGCCACTATCATTCTGGGACCATGTCAGTAAAAATGTCGCTTTGGGGGCCGATGAGATCCCTTTTGCCTTCTGCGAAGTTCTAGCGGTAGCGCCCCTCCGGATGCTGCGCATCTTTTTCCAAAACAAAATGGTGTCTAAGATGGCGTTTGGACGGCGCAAAGCTGGCTCTTTGGTAGGAAGTCGGCAGTTGTGTCAAAGGGTTTGGGATGTGGACTCCGAAGAAAAGTAAAGAGCGACCTCCAGGCAACAACCAGGGTGGTCGAGGAGTCGAGGACGTCTGGCTAATCTTCTTCTCAAAAACATCGCCTGGGTAACTTGACGCAGCTGCCAGGCGCTTGCTTCACAGTATTTCACGTATGGTACGACTGGCAATAAAGCCACACAAGTCCCGGTCGCAGTCGCCATTGAATGGAAAGTCGTGAGCGTACTCCCAGACGCCTGGGGTGTACGATACGTCTGTAGCAGACACGAGGCATTCAGCAGATCGGAGTGGCCTTGATAGCTGTGCACCTTTATCAAGATGTTGTTCGAGGAAAAGTCATTTGAACTGCATGGCTGTACTTGTCGTGCCCGTCTGTGATGCGGGTATGCGGGGTAATGCAAGGATTGGCCAAACCCAGGCTTGGAGGTATACTGCGCTTGATTGGCCTCGATAAGCACCCTACCCAAATCGGTCAGGTGCAGATATTTGCTGAAGGGCACATCGTACCTAGCAATTTACAGTCATTGACAAGAAATTGTAGCCAGCAGGGTGAGGTCGACTACACGGACGACATATCCTTGCGGCCTCATCGTAGGCCCAAATGGGTTCGTCACTGCCTCGAAGGCGGGCAATGTCACCGGACTTCGTTGACGAAGGAGCTAGACGCATGCCCTAAGATTTCAAATGGCGCAGTTCTGAAAACGCTCCGTGTGGATTTTGCAAGAAGCCATGACAAACTCGTCCAGGCCCAAGACACAGCGAAGGCAGAGATATGGCTCACACCAGCCTCGAGATGATACGGCAAAAACAGGTAATGGCTCAATCAGAGTCGGAGCAATATTTCCTGGACCTGGCCAAGGTCGCGGAGGATGTGCGAGCGTCTATTACCGCGCTGTACGGAGAATTGGCACACATGAAGGCAGAGACGGAAGCTCAGGAGGAAGACTATGACGATTTTGACAGGCAAGAGCGAATAGAAGAGTATGGGAAGATAGCCTGCAGTGCACAGGAACGTATAAAGCGGGATGCAGAGATTGTCAAGCAATCAAAGCAAGAGATGTTGAGGCTAGCGGGTGACTTTGGGAGTTGGCGAGGGCAATCGCTGCGATAAACACCAAGTCCAGTGCAGGGTTACTAGAATGTCAAGAGTAGGGGTCCTAATTCTTCGACATGAAAGCTGATATCAGATTGGATCGGGTGCGTGTATCCCGCGACCGATAGATGCTGTGACCCAAGCACCATTACTAGGGAATTTCTTTCACTTCGTGACTCCAACTCATTTTCATCTCATAGCAGGAGGGGTCGGTGGATTTCTGCACTCTTGGTTCACGAAGGTCCCGTCTCCGCTTCTTCGCTAACCACAAATTTGGCGAGGGCTGAGGCTCGGAGCTGCTGATCTGGGGGTAGACGAGTCGCGCCGTCTGTTTGTTGATGACTCCCGCTTGAGGGACTGCTCAACAGTGGAAAGGTTCCCTCATTGCCCGACCATGTACAATTTAATGACACAGTTGAATACAATCATACGATGGTTCGGTAATCTTCCAGATCCGTCGAAAGACTGCAAAGCGCGCAAGCGTCGTCTAGACGAACTCAGTGACGCCATGAAGCAGATGCAGACGATTCAAACACACCACATCCGTCATCCACAGCACCACTAAGCGATAGATTCCAGGTGATGCACGCGAGTCCTCCAAGACCATCTTCTTCCTCGATCTACTCATCTGTAGCTGGTTCGGATACGGGATCCAGCCAAAGCCGTGCAGCCAAACGGCGAAGGAGCGAAAGTCCGAAGAAGCGTCTTGAAGTCTTGACACTCGCTCGATATCCAGTGCAATACACAGTATAGGTACCGTGCGGGGACTTCCATCGAGTGCGCAGAGCGTTGCCCGAGATTCGCGGAAGTGTCAATTAAGAGTCGGAATAATACACCCCGACATCATGGACCCGATGCAACCGTATCTGGACAACGACGATGATCTGACAGAGAGTCTTTTCTCTGACCAGCGAGATCGCGTCGGCGACTGTCCTGGAACGGGTGAGCTGATGGTCGGTCGCAGTGCACGTTGAGACGAAGCTCACTGGGGAAGGCTGGCGAGCGGCACAATCACAGCTATCACTCTGGGTTACACGACATGTTGCAAGACTGCGCGAATTGCTCGTTCTTGCTGGCCAGCCGGCCACAACATCCATACCTGTCTTACCAGCGCTTGTAGTGCAAGGCCATGACTGGACCTGTCTAAATTTTTCGAGGACCACTCTGATGGCGCACGGCTGCACTCTGGCTACTCTGTTGGCTCCAGCAAGAATGTTGTCGACGTACAGGCCATAGTTGCTGCACTTCAATTCTTGATGGACTGGATTCGGACTGAATACCGACCTTGGTTCGATGAATGATTTTATAACCATTGCTAGCCAAGACATCATGAAAATGGGTTGGTCGACCATGAAAATAAACGAAATACGATATTGCGTCTTCGACACAAGACTCGAAGCCCCCTTGCTACACAGGTCACCTTGTACAATTCAAGCCGCACACTCTGCCGTGCATACATTGAAGCAAGTGAGCGCAAGTGTTACATGCGATGTTGTGCTACCGCACGCACTTCTTCGGGTCGCACCATATGCATTGTTGTTTGTTTCACCGCGCCTCCCATTATACTAGGCTCATAGAGCAGTGCCATATCGTGATGGTCTGGATATTCCTTAGCAATGACAGATGACAAATGCCCGATGAGAGAGTCGAGCTTTGCTTCCCATCGCTATGATGCAACCGGTCGCGGCCACCGATGAGCGCCAGAGTCACTGCAGGATCACAATAGCGTCTTTGTGCTACCAAGCGGATGAACCCAACTCTGCACTGACTGGGACGACTGAGGTTTCTCATTCCTATCACGCCAAGGCCTTCCTGCATCAAACGCGGCCCCAGCCCGGATAACGTGCCACCAGCTCGAGCGTTCCGCAACAGCTGCCACCAAGCTCCTACCTGTCCCACTCCCCATCATAACGGCCCTGAAACTACGACACATCCTTTCTCGCGTTAGCCGCCTTGGCCGCGAAGAAATCTGAAGGCGCACATGATTAGATTGAGTCGACCGGCAATGGTGTCTTCCATGTCAACAGGGCTATGGACAACCCTCCGCCCCCCATCCCAAGGGCTGTGTACTGGATTGATGTGGCAAACAACGACTACTGATGGGTTCATTCTGGTCCCCCAATCCCTTGTCCCCTCGCCGGAGCGCTGTGTGCGACCCAAGGCACAGATTGCAATGCAACGTGGACCGAAGCAAGGGACCACAGGTGTAACCTACAACCATGTACGACCATACGCACCAGCTCGGGTCTCACAAGACACAATATGTACGCCAGCAGACCAGGCCCCTTGCAAGCCCTCAGCAGGTCAGCACCATTTCTATAACTCAGAAATCCCTCGGTGATGCAAAGCCTCGTCCGTCTTGTCTCTATACGCAAATCTAAGTTTTCAACGACCAACGACGTCCAGCACCATCGAGCGTTCAGAAGCAAGCCAATTAATGCCCGCTGTCCCCATCATGTCACGCTTCCCTACACTCATAGACGCCGATGAACGCCAAAGTGGCAGAATCACAGTGGCATCTATGTGCTGCAACGCCGATGAGGCCAGTAAGGATTATCATCCTGGTGCTCACAACGCCTTCTCTTCGTCAGACGTTGCGACCCGGACAACGTGTCAACAGCTTGTGCACCCTGCTGTAGCCGTCGCCCTGCCTTCGCTCATGTCTGTTCACTGCCAACATCATGGTGGTCCTGGAGTTGCGAATACGCTCTGTTGTGTCAGTCACCTTGACACTACGAACATCTCTGGCGCTCCAAATTATCTTCCCGACTCGACCAGCGGTGGTCACTTCCATGACGATGGGGCGACCGGCGATCCCTCCATGATCAACGCGGACACCGCTCTGTGTCAGGAAAGGGCGTTGGCTCAGGTCCTGCCTCCCTCGTCAACGATTAGCACCACGGCAGGGGAAAGCAGAATACACCGCACCCATCACAATGTAGATGCCCGGGTACAAGCGAAGACCAATGTCGCATATAACGGGGCATCCTCACACACCCGTCGACCTGCCAGAGTCTCTTACACTGAAGAGCAGAAGTTCTTCATCATGTTCCACCGCATCGTCCGCGATCGTTCGTGGCCAGTCATAGAAGACATTTTCATGAAGTCCTTCCCATTGCGCACCAGAGATGGTCTCACGAGTGTGTACTACCGCATTCGGAAGGAATGGGGCATGGAAGAAGTATCGAGAAACAAGTTTGGCCCCGCGAGCGATCGTAAAATGGTTGCGGATAAAGCCAGGCATTTCTCCAAGGCCTTCTTGCAAAGTCTTGGCCACGTCGACCATAGTGATGTATGAGATCTACAGAAGTTTGGACCTCTTTCCAGATGCACAGAGCAGTGACATTCATCTTTCAACACGATATGGACTTGCTGCAGGTATTCGTAGAATAATTCGCCCAGTACGCCGCCGCCAGCGGCGTTTTCACAAAGGTGGGCGTCATTTCGGCTGATATTGTATGGACGCAAAAGTAAACAATTTTCTCACAGATGGTGAAAACAACGGATGGATTACTGTACTGACTTTGGAGGACAGACAGACTGTTCCTGGGCTGCTCTCTCTGCTTTCCGTTAGAACACTCCCTCCTGCCTTCCACCTCGCCATCCCTGCATTCCGCCTTTCCCCTCTCAGTGGCTCTTGCTGAATCTGTGCTCTGAAGTTCCTATCTCCCCGCCCACCCGCCCCCCATCGGTGTCTCTCGCCAGTCTACCGTCTTTTATTGTCTGTATCGAGTGTGTTGGGCGCAAGTGCAAGAGACGCACGTCTCGTAGGCGGAAAACCTGTCCGATCCCAGTACTGTCGAAGTCAACGAAGCACTATTTGCTGGGCAAACTTTGCGCGGTGTTTTCTGCCAGCTCCAACCACACACATTTCGAGTGGTAGCATTTGTTATAATCATGTGGTGCAGCATGATTCAGATAAGACAACTCCCACCCATCGTAATGGCGCATAGCTATATTGAGGGCGAGTCATAGATATGGCGTTTCTCGCAACGTCGCGGCCGGGTCGATTTTCTTCATCTTTCTTCCTTTTAAATTTGTTTGGGGGGAGCTACTTCTGTCAGCCGCTGATAGCTAGTATTTTCGGGCTCAACTTACAAGCTGTACTTGATACTGTTACCCACATATTCCATCAGGCACTTGACATTGCGAGCTTCCGCTTCATCGAGGTTCTGCCGAGCCTCGAGGGACTCCGCGAGGGTGCGGCCAAAACGTCCATCACGCCCGTTCTCGCCTGTGTTGAGGTGTAGCGCCGAGACCTCGAAAAACCGGGGGAAATACCCTGCTGAAGCCCAATCCAGAAGATATACAATCCCATTCTCCGTGATCTTTATGTTACGTGGCGCAGCATCAAGATGAGTGAAGCTAAGGTCGCAATCGAGAATCTGGAACTTCTTCGAACGACCTATTAGCCTGCTATTGATGAAATTCTCCAAATCAGCTTTGGATTTCAAGCGTTGTGCTGGAGCGTCGTCCCAAAGAAGACCTTCCCACTCGTCCCCTGAGACCGGACCGAGCACGTCGTGCTTGAAGGAGTGCAGGTGAGTAAGCGCGTCTGTGATTGCCCGGATGACAGTCTGGTCAAGAAAGTCGACACATTCGAGGCCGTCGACATATTGCATGACAAAATAGCCATTTATGCCTTCTCCGGTGTCATGTTCGAAGAAGTCGAATACATACGGTACTCCGAGGCAAGCAGGGTCGACAAGTCTCCAGGCTTCTCTCTGGTTGTCCGCCTCCTTTGATGATACCCGGCCGTGTTTAATGGCGAAGGTACCTTTGCGGATGACTTCAGGAGTTTGGCCTTCTCGACTGACAATCTTCCGGTCAGGATCACTGCACCACTCCAGAATTTCAGAGTGTGAAGGGACGTCGGCCTCTAAGATCGGGCTTTTGCTTGTTGCCATGTGTGAACGATGTACCAAAATGTTGCACAAGATAAAGATACCATGGATAGTGATGCTTTTAGTATGGAGGGAGACAGCAACAGCGGAGGGCATAAGACTTGTCAAAAGTTCTCCACCCCGCCAAGGTTAAGTTAATACTTGGCATCGAGCTTGTGATCGACCCTATTATTCGCTGCACGACGACGTAGTGGTAGTGGCTCGCCTAGCTTAGCCACAATGCATTAAGAACGCTGTTGTCAAACTTGGAAGACAGCAACACCCCACGCTGTACAGTGTGAAAGATCACAAAAAACAACCTCATGTCCGCTGTGTGCGTGTCACACTGGCAAGAAAGGTAGTCGTTCCGTGATATACGTATGGAAAAGTTAGCCTTTAATTAGAGTGAATTGTGCTGATGATCAAGCAGAGATCATATGTAACTGCTACCTCTAAATTACATGAGTATGAAAGCTTTCCAACTAATCATCGTCTTCTTCATCTTCCGTGTCTTCTTCTTCCTCGTCTTTTCTCTCTTCAGCAAGTTCTTTTCCCTGCTCAGTCGTGGTGTCGATATCTTCTAGCTGTCCTTTCCACTTCTCCACCTCACTCTTTCGTCCAGCAATCTGTGATCTAATTGTCCTTGGGTCGATCCCCATTCCCATTAGCTCAGCTCCAATTTCTGCCTTTCTTGTATGCTCAGTATTAGGACCAGCTGCCTCGTCGAACAGGTTGATGACGTTCTGTCCAGCAGCAATCTTATCGTTGAGCTGTTTGCGCATCATGCTCCACAGACTGACCGCTTGAGACTGCATCTCCCTTTTGTCGAATGTACCCTGTACAATTGGCCAAGGGAGCGTGTCGTTTCTCAATGTGGAGAACTGAAAGGGCAGTTGCGAGTGTAGATCGAGTGCTGTGCCTAGAGGCATCAATTGGCAGGTTTCGAGCCGAAGGATGAGAATGAGACTAGTTAATGTGAAGTCAGCAAAGGATCAATCTCTCGAGCATTACTTTATCATACTTCCAATATCTGCACCCGACGCCACCGCCAGTGAAGGTGTAGCGGTCAAACTTTTCACTTTTCAAGATCATGCAGACTTGGGCGACCGTGAAACCACGCGAAGGGCTGTAGTCGAAATGTCTAACCTCAGAGCGGCTTTCCTGGTAGTTCTTTGGCGCTATATCTAAGACTCCATTGATGTAGTCTGGATCAGTGTGCATATTGATTTGCACAGACATGTTTCCTGGAAGCAGGAAATAGAGCGTGCTATGATTGTCGCTGCACTTGCTGTTTTGGAGTTGTCCAGTATTATGAACCGTGTTACGAACCTTTAAAACAGGCTGTTTGTATGGATCGGGCGAAGTGCGGACGGCACTACCACGCTGTTGCATCTTAGACAAAGGGTTGGATAATTCTGATGGTCGGTGCAGAGCGTAGCCTGTATAACAATCGAGTCTTGAGGAGGGAGGGCAGATCGTGTGTCCTTTGTTGAAGAAGAAGATCGAGTTGTTTGCTTTGTGCGAATTGATCAAATGGACAAAGAATGATCGAGCCGTGGAGTGGCTTCTTTATCTGTAGACGTGAGCGTACATCGCAGAATTCCCTCACTAGTGCACGGATATCGTTCGTTTAGTTACGCCTCGTTCCGATCTCTAGAAGCTATGATGCATCGGTATAACCATGATTCAGGGCTTAGCATGACACACCTGCGTTTCAGAGGAGGTGCAAGGAAGAATCGAGTTCCGCTAATGTAAGCACTAGCGACCTCTTCCATCTAATTCTCTTTTTCTCCCAATTTTATCCGGCTTGGGAGATGTCATAGATCGCGGCCTATCCCACACATCCCACATATCCCACACATCCCACACATCCTGCACATCCCATATATCCCGCATATCCCGCATATCCCGACATGCCTGATATACCTCGCGGTTCTCTCACTTGCCACGTCCTACACATCCCATTTCGAATACACTCTGCAATCTCACGGTCTTCTATTCCCTTCCGATTCCTCAGCCAATAAGCGTATCTTGCTAAACTTACGGACTCGGCAGCTAACGAAAGTACCCTGCAGCAGAGTCTTGTTGACTGCTCGGCCAACGCCATGAAGAAATATCAGTTAAAAGACCCAAAAGTCCTTATTGCAGAAGGCCAGGAGCGTGCGATGAAGATCTCTAGAAGGGGAGCTATTCCAAAGCATTTTGAGTCAAATCTCAGACTCCTGTTCGGAAATCGAGACGGCGTGAAGAAGAAGAGCACAAACGAGAGATGTTTGGTGCTATGCAATCTGCCAGCGATGAACCTTGTTAGATGGGCGATGGAACATCCACATACCGTTTGGTCTGGAGGTCGGATATCGGATCGCACTTTCGGTCTACTTCTCGAGCAGACAAAAAAGCACGTTGAGGTTCCACCTTGTGTAAACGAAGAGTTGGTTCGGCTCAAATCTGATTGCTTCAGCGATAACACTGGATTCGCATCAATGATACGTGGTGAGGTGAACTGTTGAAGTAACCTGAAAACTCGCATTAACTTACGTCAACAGACTTTGAAGGTTACTATCACAGTCACATCGATGAGCATGACGGGATGAGGACAGCTGAAGATCCACCAATATGCCGTGCTGAACTGGCCGATTTTCTCACCTTTATTCGGTGTTTCCGGGTTGACTCCTTTGAGAAAGACCTGCTGCTCCTTGGTATAGATGCACAGTACCGATGGGACGAGAGCGGAAACACTAGAGCAATTGGTTTGAGAGATACGCACATGAGCCCGAAGTCGATCGCATTTTTCCAAAGCCAGGAACGCGTTGAGGAGTTTCTCCGGCTGGGGGTGCGAAGCAGTCTACTTCGTAAGGAGACAGAGGATCGAACATGTGTATATCATATCATTCGGAGAACAGGAGAGATCCTTGACGACGAGGATTCTTGCATCGACAGTTTGATATTCCTTTGCCACATTTGTCCGAGAGACGAAGCATTCTCTGAGAGGTATGTCAGCCTGCTTCTTCCATCGCTAGTGCATGCTGACTATTTAGATTCTTCGCTACCTTGAGACTTCTTCGTCCTGCGTTGACTAGTTGGTTCGAGTACTTGCTGGAGCGACCAGCCATTTATAGCGAGAGTCTGTTACGAGATGATCCGGTCCATGCTTGCATTGCACTTCTCAAGGTCACTGACTTCGGATCCATGCAAAAGGCCATTCGTATCTTGAAGCGACTCTGTGGCCCATCTGCCACGCTCTCTTCTAGAATGGCTATCGCAAATGCGCAGAGTACCATGCTAAGGAGGAAGGAGCAATATGCAGACTCTGATCGCATCATTCAAAATGCCATTTCGAACATCAAGGATGATAAAGTCTACCACGTCTATCTATCAGGGCAATTATACCTTTCACTCGCCGAAAACTCAATCTTAAGGAATGACCATGCTACTGCCTTGGAATGGCTCAACAAGATCAATTTGCCAGCTCAGGGAGATCCGGAGGAAGTACCTGTACTCATGTGGCGACTTTTTGAGCAGAAATGGACAACTACGGGCCGAATACATCGCTTTACTGGCTGCTTTCAGGAAGCGAAAAACGTGTTAGAGCTTTGTCTTCGCGCTCGCCATTATGTTGCCTCTCGCAACGTCATCAACATCGTGCGGCAACTTGCAGATGTCCTCGTCGAATTGGGAGAGTCCGATTATGCCATGGAATTTCTAGACTACCATCTCAAGCTACTTCAGCAGGAAGGGAAAGGGGACTCAAAATTCTGCAATAAACTACTACTCTCCTACGCTGACGCTGAGCTTAGGATGGGACGATACGAATCTGCCCGAGCTCGTCTGTACGAAATCCGGAGATGGTTCGATGTACGCTCGCCCACAAATCAGACAGATCAGCTTGATCATGTGCGGACGCTTATGGTACTCATGCGCGTCTCCGTCCATCAAGGTCAATGGTCTGAAGTTCTGGAATGGTCAACCAAAGCCTTGCAGTTGGCCGACCGATATACATGTTTCACGGCTAACAATCATTACAAAGGCTATATACGCAAAGTTCGTGCTGTCAGTCATCTCCAGCTTGCGCAAGCAGACATGGATGCAGCTAGCAAATGCGTCCAAGAGCCCCGACATTACATGACTGGGATAGGAACGTACGACAAGGTGAAAGCGCACACAGAACTTCGCAATGCTCTCGGAAGTTGTACAGCCTTTGACCTCGCATTGTTGGAAAATGAAGAGTGTTGACTTTCGCATCATGCATCAGATTGCTGCTAACCCATTTGAGTCGAAGTCTCTGCGACTCGGATGCAACTTCGTTGGACCTACTTCCTTCTACCTGTTATTTTTATCACATCAAAGAGCCCATGGAGCAGCCTGTATATGCATCTCATGTTTGGTCAAACGAGCATTCCGGCCACAGCCAAGACGATGGTTTGGCGACTCATTCCATGTATTTGTAATCCAGACTTACACACCACGGAGTTAGCGCGCGTGTTCAATAAATCCCCGTCGGTACCGGCACTTCATTGGAAACGCGTGGGGCGCAAAGTTCAAGCAAATCCTACCCCACTTCCCACTCGCACTCTTGCGTCAGGCTGAGTTCAGACTTCACCGTTCGTCTCGCTTATTTCACACTTCCTTACTCCCTCACACCACTGGTACAGTACCCGAAGTGAGAGCAAATCTTCCATAAAATGCCACAGGATCGTTCTCCTATCAGTAGCGACGATACGCTCTCGCTACAGCGTCTGCAGAAGCTCCTCACATCGGGCTGGCAATACAACCAAGAGGAGACCGGCATCAAGAAGACGTACACATTTGCGAATTGGAGCAGGTGCCACGTAAGATAATTTTCTGTCACTTTTACTTTTTTCTCATTTCTCATTATCAATAGGCTTTCGCTCAACTAGTAGCGATCGAGAGCTGGATCGAAGACCACCATGCGTTGTTGGTTATTGTAAGCCACCTTTACACTAGGTTAAGTGTCACGGCACTGAGGAAACCATAGTCTCGTTACGAAGTCACAGCATTCTGGACCACATATAGACCCCGCCTCGATGTCTCCAGATCCGACATTCATATGGCCGAGGTGACCGACAAATTAGCCGGGAAGCTTGACTCGTGCAAGATTTCTGAGAAGGTGGCTACTAGGCGACAAGCAAATGGCGAAGATAGATCCGAACCGATACCAGAAGGATGGGAAATAGAAGGGACAGGATTTTCCAGGACTTTTAATTTTCAGACCTACACGAAATGCCGGGTAAGCGCTCTGCACCCACGAGCGAAGCTCTTCTAACGTACTTTAAGGACTTTGTAGATGTCGTGGCTATTCGCTGCAAAGCCAAAGGCTGTTGGCCTCTTGTAAGCTATGTACGCTAATTGCACCATCAGAATAATAAGAAAGCTGCTCACTGTAAATATAGTTCCCGTGCTGGGTGCGAGTACACTGGAGGGGGTTGTCCGGAAAAACCATCGATATGGCCGATTTTTGCACCACCGCAGCAGGAACAGTCGGCATTGATAAGGATCCAGACGTCGAGGCGGAGAATCGTGTACTCAGCCTTTTAGTCTAAGCGAGAATTTGAGGAGTATACTCAGACTGTGACGCTTCCGTTTTCCCTGGGCCGCCTCTGCTCTCCGCGACGCCTTGCTTGCGCCTGCTCACTGCATCCTCGTGTTTTGACGCTCCTTCCCTCCCCTTATCTCCCGCTCTACACAGTCATGCTTCTTTGAATGCGTCGCATTCACGTAAATCGCCCGGATCGCCGCATTTTGCACACTCCGAGAGCGTCGCCTTGCCGAATGCGCACATTTAGTACTGTGGCTGCATGTCCGAAACGTGCCACGATCTCATTGCAACACGCGGACGTGCCTTTCTGTCGAACTCTCAACGAGCCATGGAATCACATGTCTCGCCGATGCCATGGGAGATACGAGGTATCTAAGCAGCGCGGCAAGTCCAGACGAACTTGCGAAGCCTTAGGTAGAGCATGCTCGAAACCCAATTCTGCTTCACTTTTGGTGCCCTAACCCTAAGTCCGTCTGTCCTCAGTAGTAACGAACCTGGCAAGTGAGCCGGTCTAAACGTGCGTGCAACGCGTCTTCTACCTTCTTTATCTTATTATACAACGATGTTTTGTTACGAAGTCCTCTGGAAAAGAGGCTGATGCTAACCGAAAGGGTAGGCTTGACAAGGTGCAGACCTTCTTCTGTGAAAATGCCGTCTTTGCTGCATCATCCCAGTCCTTTTATCTTGCTGTTGCGTGAGCTGAGTCTCAATTCTTGCCATGGAAATGGGTTAAGCTACGATTGATGAGCGAATGCCAGCCCTTTTGCGGCACTTCTGCTATCGACCGTTGAAGAACGAGCCATTCAGCGACCATAACATCAGACTCTCCACAGTGCTGACACAATCCGGAAGCATTCGGATCCGAAAGAATCAGATCAGGTGATTATCACCTGATCAAATCTTGGATGAGACTGAATTTTAAGGGTGTTGGAATTGATGGCGTAAGCCATAAGATATCGGAAACTTTAATTAAGCTTAGAGTCTCAATGAGACATGTTTTTCCATCGAATAGCGCCACTTCCCTGACACGCAGATAGTTGAAACACGCTTGTAGTTGATATACGGTACCCTGATATCAATAAACATTGCATTTCCACTGATGCAGGCTCTTACGCATGCAGTCGAGATATGATTGCGCGAAAACTGTATTATTTGATGGACACAGATCATTCTCCATACTGGAAAGATTAATTAATTGTTTTCCTTCAATGGAAATTCAATGATCAAGCAATGTTACACGCTCCCGCATTCGCGCAGAGTGCATGGGAAAACCCGGCCAAAGTCTCCAAGGCCTGGACAAAAACCATCCACGGAGCAAAAACGCCCCCAGAACAAAAGCCCAAACGCCAACTCACATCAGCCCACACACCAGCAAGGTTGCCATGTCCTGGCTCATCTCCTGAAATCCCTTTCGGATTCCGCCTCGGCAATCGCCAAAGCTTGTTCGGGAGCCGCGTACCATTGTCATTCCTGGCTCTTGCAGTATCGTACGTCTCGTGTGCGACTTCATCGAGATCTTGATCTGAAAATTCCCCGATGTATTCCGGAGTAATCAGCATCACAGGCCCTTCCGGGCCCAAGTAACACCTCTCGATGACTTGAAGTACCACACTGTCGGTGAATCTTTTGAGCGCCACTTTATAGTACGCCTTGAGGATGTCGTGGATATCGAACACTGCCTGATCCTCGTTGCTGAGGTGGGTGACCGCTTTGACCTGAGACAATGTGACGTTCTGATACTTATCGTCCGAAAGTCCCATCTTCTTCAGTCGTGAAATTACTCGATCTTGACGAGCCGCTGCGAGATTGTCCGCATAGTAATGATTCGTGGTCTGGAGAATGCCACACAACTCATCTGCGAGCAGATTTTCGAGTTGGACTTTGGCAGCATTCTTCGCAAAAGTGGAAGGTCGCTGATTCCGCTTATGCATTTGTTGACGGACGTCATCCTCCATGAAGATACTTTCGAGCACCCTCTGGTTGTATTCGGAAATGAGGACATCGATTTTCTCCAAGTGAGACTCCGAGATGGCACGCCATTGCTTGGCTTGCTGTCTGAACAGATTTTGAACAACAACGGGATTGACGGTCCCCGGCAGCTCGGAACCCCGAGATTCGCGATAGAGCTGTCGAATCCAGTCATATATAGACTCTTCGTCATCTGGTTCGACAAAGGAATCTCCGTCGATAGTGTCGTCGCTGTCGCCAAATGCTCTAGAATGGCCTTCCTTTTTCAGGTTTTCGGTAAATTGTTCGTTCTTCAGCTGGACATGCATTCTCAACTTCCTGACATCGGTTGTTTCCCATGATTCATCGTAGTTGCCACGTAAACTATCAACAACGATTTGCTGGTATTTACCCGCGAGCCGAGATAGATACTGACGCTGCTGAACCGTGGTTTGCCGCGATGGTCCCAAAGCATCCAGACTTTCGCGACATTGCGTGACCAATGTGCGAAGCTCGTGGACCAGCGCTGGGAACTCTTCTTTGATGTGATCATACAGCAGTTTTCCCAAGAATTTCTTCAAGGACGGCACACCAATGCGAATTTTTGGTAGGGAATTCCAGGGCGAAGTTGTGAAGAACTTTTTTTCGTTCAGGTGTCTCTGTTGCATGGTCACGCCATCCTGAATGTCTTGAGTCGATCTGTTTCGGACTGCGAACCAGCCATGATGAAGGTGCTCGACTTTGTTTTGAGCGATTTCCATGACCTTGGTGTGTTAGGAATGCGATCATGATCAAGTAGTACCTGCACTCACCATGTTCTCGTCTCCTTGCTGGAGTGCATCGCATTTAGTGATGATTCCAACAGTCCTCGTACCCTTTGGATCTGCTGCCCTTGCCATACGAAAGACTTCCTGGTTGGCAAGGTTATTCCTTGCATCCATCACAGCGCTGAAACCGATTAGCTCAACCTCAACGGTCGGTTCTTATTCACCTACAGAATTATTGTACGCCTGTCCGACATATAACCCTGAAGCAGGGCTCGGATGATATCAAGATCCTCTTGAGTTTGGTACTTTGTAGGATCTGGCAACGTCAACATCTATTTCAGCGATTGCGGATATCCTCAACTTACTATGAAACAGGCCAGGGACATCAACGACGCTCAAATGGTGGTGTTCTGGACCAGAAAGCTCGATACGGAGGACATCGTCTGAGAAGCGCTTGGTAAGGTCCTCGAAATGGTGATCACTTGTGGCTGGTAATCCCATGTGGACAGCAGCCTACCGTGTATTAGAGTGTGTCTCATGATCGACCACCGAGTCATTCAATATTACCTCGTCAAGAATCTGAGCGAAAAGTTCGGCACTCAGCTCGCCGCCTTCGATGGTACGGGCGAACTCCTGGAGATGCGACTTCTGATTGTCGCCATTGTCGGTGGTCGGACCGGGAAGAATGGACACTTTGACGCTTTCCTCACCATTCGTAGTCCGGCGAAGCACGATCTGAGTGGCAAACCTGGTGCACAGTTCGCTGGCAATAGGAAAATTAAGCCCCGTCAGTCCTTCGAGTAAGGAAGATTTGCCACTGGACTGGTCGCCGACGACAACAAGCTACCAATACGCCGTCAGTTATCCTCTTCGAAGTTTGAGCTTTGGGTTCTTACCTGAGGCAATGAAATATCCTCGTTGATACCGAGCTCGCGAAATCTGTCGATAATCCCGAGAACACGAACTCGATCTTCGTTGTCGAGATCTTCCAGACTCGCTCTGGCTAACGGATGACGTGTCATCACGGAAGTGGGTTTGCGCTTTTTCGTTCGAATCGATGTAACAAAATCTGTTGTTTGTGTATTTCAAGCTCTCGAGAGGTCTCCACGGCCGATATTTATCTTGCAACTTTCTGCTCGTTGGCATCTTTCTAACATCTTCTTGACCTCGATGACGTCCAATGGTCCGCGCCGCTTCAGATCGCACACTGTGACCGGATCGTTCTGGGCCATCCTGTATCCTAGTTACAGACATGGTTACTCAACCTCAACAAAAAGTAGGTTTTCTCCTCTGATGGAATGAAAGTCGACGATGTAACGTTATGGGTAGCATCGTGATAAAATCCGGTTGTGACACCGGACGTGACGTGAAGTATTGACGTGCATCGGCGCCTCAAAGCCAAGGTGGCTTCCACGACCAGAAAGATGTTACTCGAACCATTGCAACCATATCCTCCTCGAGACATGTCTTCAGAATCCCAAGGAAAAATATAGACCCGCTGTGTTTACAAAAAGCTTACATTGGATATCGGACCTCATCGGGACTACGGTACTAGTTTCCGATTTCCAGAGCTTATTCAAGTTTTGCAGCGGATCAATTTGAGACAAGATCCAATTCGTAAGTGAGTGAAAATCCCTCAGACACAAGGCCAAGAGGATCGATCAATATTCTCGTTCTCTGGACATGAACTTTATAAGATATAATACGATTCCCACAGACTTTGCCTGGGCCTCGAAGATATGGAGTGCCACACGGGTACTGTCATCGTCATTGTCTCTGATTTCATTTCAACAACCCTTGAGTGCCCTGCTCCGATGGTCACGTCGAAGCTTTGAACGATCGATAACGTTACTACCCTATCACGAGAGAAACCGCAAGTCTATCGGCGCTCGAAAACGAACAAGTCGGATGACGCTCGTCAGCATACCAGGTCAGCACGAGAGCCTTTTGAAATCCAGCTCATTGCATATATCGCCAAAATGGACACAATCTCGGACCCTGACAATAAAGCAGCAATATCGAACTTGCTCAAGAGGTACGGCCGTGGCAAGAATCTAGGAACCCACTCCTTGGAAAATGCCCTCCACCTTGCGTCTGGAAAACTTCCCCTCGCCATACTAATGCAAGAGCCATGCAATGTCGCCGACGTTGTGCCATACGAGATCATGCTGGAGACAGCCAGAAGCAAAAGCAAGCAAAACAAATGCAAAGCCGGCAGCCCAACTCTGCACGAAGTCGAAGACATGATCCATGACGCATCGCATGGAAAGATTGGGTTACAAGATGTCAGTTTACTTGACGTCAACATGCTTTGTCCTTCTTTCGTCCAGGAGAGAAGTGATTTTACCGATCATGACCTGGAAGAGGCGCAAGAATTGTGTCTACAGATCATCAAATTAATCGAACCAAAGGTTGTGTTGATCTTAACCTGTGTGGCACGTCAATCTGTTGTGAAGGGTATTAGACTCTTCTCTTCCTCACTTAGGGAAGCAGGAACAACGAAGCGCAAATCTCTTGGCAAAGGGGATGCTCGTCACTCGTTCACAGTCGTCAAGGGTTTCCATCCCAGTATCTTCCTTAGACAGGATTACATCGAACAAAGGTGTTGGGGTGATGAGGAAATTCGCCGTGCTCAACGAATGCTTCAGATTTGTTTTCGCAAAGCTATACTTGAGTTGAATGATGAGGAGTGTTGTGGAAGGGATACCATGGTTGAGCGGGCGTGGAAGCATCAATGGGGCTAAGATAGACCATGGTAATTGTGGTAACATGAGATTAAGCAAGTTGAAAACGTTGGCTAGATCTGTCGTCACCAGAACGAAAAGAAGCCAGATGTGCAAAACGCCACCATATCCGGATCTGCCGGATCTGATCATAGCCTATCGCAACCATGGAAGTGACTACCAGGGTAGCAATACACTGATGACATATTCACTGTCTCGATGAATGAGGCCATCCGTGATGTCAGAGATAACAGAATGAACATAAAACGCTCTTGAAGCGCAAAGAAAAAAGGAACAAACATCAGAAATTCAGCGTCCGTGACATAGCTATTCGATTACATACGCAATGGCCTCTACCGATGACCTCGAAAATACAATCCAGTACCATTTCACGGACAAAGCCTTGCTTCAAGAAGCGCTCCTGACATCAGGAAACGACCACCCGTGTAATGCTGTGGAAGTGGGAAAACCAGCGAACAAACGGCTCGCTCTCGTTGGGGATGCAGTGCTGCGACTTGCAATTGTCGATCACTGGTGGGAAGAGGGTGAAACATCAAGAAGTAGGCTATGCGCCTACCAACATAGTACCAGTGTACAATCTCGTTGACCTTATCCCTAGAAACTTGTGAGAACACTTGTCAAAAACTTGCATCGAACCAAAATCTCACCATCCGCGGACACTCGATGGGCATAGACAAACAAGTCACGAAGAACCCGGGTCACAACGGAGCTGTGCCGAAAACAGCCATGGCATCTACTTTGGAGGCGGTGATGGGCGCAGCGTGGTTAGACTCTGGCAAGGACTGGTCGGTCACTCGAGAGATTGCCACGAAGCTTTACCGTGAAGAATAGCAGATCCATAGCCGATGTCAAAATGTTTTGTCTGCTGATGTCTCCCCAAAGCCTGGTGATGAGCCCAATCATGTGATTGATATTTGTAAATGTATTCCATAATTACGATGAATCGTGAGCCGCATCACCTTTCATTTTCACAAGAATCTAGACGCAATCCTATAAACTGCACTCTTGGTATACGAATCACCCGTCTCTGTTTATTCGCTAGTCCAAATGCGGTGGGGAGCCGAGGCTCAGGGGCGGCTGGGCTTCTTACACGTGAGGGCGGTGGTCAAAGCCTCGGTGCACTCGGGTGTGAATGCGCTAATGGCTGTTCAGCAACGTTAGCCTTACATGGACCTCTTCAAATGCCTTCCCAAATACAAGCTCTTCCTTTGCAAGCTGTACAAAAGAGCGATTTTGTTGAAACACGATTACAAGCCGAAGGCTCGTTTGCGCTTACCGCTGAGACGCCTGCCCAAGTGACTGCCCACATCTACAATCATCATCGGTAGCTGCAACTGCAACGTGCATTGGTCAGTTTCTTCACCGGTAGTATCCCGACTCGCATAAACTGACATGGCAAGCCTGGTTTGTTTCTTTTGCCAGCTGGCATTGCATGTGTAGCTCCAAGAAGCTGCCGTTGGATTTCGGAAGAGCTGGACGATAACAAAGTACATTCATCGGCATAGAAGAGCGGTCGAGGAATCGTCGTGGAACCGATGTTGAGCTGCTCCAGAAGTCCCTCTACGAAGATGTTGAAAAGGTATGGTGAGAAGGGTGAGCCTTGTGGCTTGTTGCGAGGCTGGCGGTTGGGTGTATGAATCCGCGTTGCCTGCCCGAGTTGACATTCCACTGGCGCTCTTTCGCGAGGGAGGCAAGCTTCCCCTCGAATTTTTTCCGATGTCAAGCCTCCGTCGCGTACGTCGTCTTCGACAACCGACGGGTCTTGAGGTGAGAGAATTCGGATTGGTCGGGACGCAACCCCTAGAGGTGCGTACATGTGTGTGGTCGATGATGTTCTTACCACCGGGAATACTCTACGTGCGGTATTACAACTTTTGAATGAAGCAGTAGTCGGTCCTGAGAATGTTGTGGTAGTGATTGTGGCAGGCAACTTTTGCGGCAGCGGGGTTTTGGCGAAGTCAAAGTTCAAAGCCTCTTGGTGTTTGATGGTTCATAGGTAAAACCTTTAACATACGACCTAACGAAGAAAGGCGAGTCATCCAGATGCGTGGAACTGGACACAAAAGCAATACTTCACACACCGTTGATGCTAAATAAGCCGTAATGTTGACTTAGCGTAGCTCATAAACCACCCCAACGCTCTCTTGGTCAAATGGAGAACCCATAGATCATTTGCATCTCGAAACCCATATTGCGACGTAGCTGACGAAGAAGACCGATTGCAATGCATCGACCTGACAATAATTCCTCGTCGCAGCTCGGACTCTCAACGTGTTGGAAGAACCCACTGACCAAGCTGAACTCGCGGTCACAGGTTGGACACTGAATGAAGAGGACAGATGCGCGATCTTCATTGCGCCAGGGACCATTGAGCTTTACTGCTTGCGCAAGTATGCTCTGCTTGGTCCATTGAGATGGGCAGCTACCACTCTCAAGGTGAAGAAAGATGTTACTGACTGTCTTGAACTTCTTAAAGCATCCCCAACACTCATGCTTACGAGCCTTGTGTGTTATGAGATGCTATGTCTTCGTCGTCAGAACTTTACATAGAAGCTCGAGGGAAGGGTATACGTGCCATCTGGAGGGCATTGTCGTCGTGGAATGTAACCCCGCACTTTTCACAAGGGCCCGAAGCGATGGATGTCTGATGTTTGGAGTTAATTCCTCCTTCAAGATGCACTTGTAGTATTGGGATCTCATACGGAGCTCATCTTAGTTGTATTTTTCGAGTTGAGTCCGTGTTTCCTTGAGTGTCTGTAGAACAACAGTGGCGGATCTATTGACGTTTATGCTGGTCCCTCAGACCGGACTGGGAAAAGCTAGAGCTTCGTTGCATGTGTAATGGAACGCTGAGTTCAGTATAGATCCACGGAAATCTATCCAAGACACAAAACATACAAAGGCCTTCGAAGACTGATTGATGGTCAGAAAATCGAATATGCAAGGTGCCGCCTTCAAAAACCAAAACCTGCTTTTGCGTGAAGGATCCATGCAGTTCCCGCGACAGTACCCACATAACAAGGATGCTGCTGTGGTGGGTTGCTGCGGCTGACAGAAGGCATGCATGCAGGATGACGAGAGGCAACGCTTTGTGCTGCTTGATTACATCATTGGTGACCGCAAAGTGCAAGGATGGAATATCCATACATGAAATCTCAAGACATGACACATCGATATTGACCCCACACGTATGACTAGCTTCATGATTCTCGGTAGCGAAGCTCTTTAGTTCCGATCAATCGACCCCCAAGTGCTGTTACAGGGAATACATTCACATGACTAAACGTGATTGGTCGTCTGATTGACCGGTGTAGCTGTCCGTCTGACATGCATTAATACTGAAGTCACGTAGCTAGCAGACGTTGAAAATTGCCTGAAACGAGAGTGCGGCATGAGTACTGATCTATAATTCATGCACTGTGGTTGGGCCGATATCCTGTTGCGAGATGTTGACCACCTAGGGACACGGTCAACGTACATACGTCTCACTGTGTTGGACTATCCACTGACTTATAGACTTCTTGATGATTTCCACCCTATTCGTGCTATCGTCCGTTGCTCCGCTATGGGTTGTCGTATGTGTCGCTATGGATACGCATCGACTAGATACATTGCAGAATACCTGGTTCAAGATAAATCATCTTTTTCAGGCCTGGAGAGCAACAATTGCGGTATACGTCACGTTCACATGCCATTATATGTACATGTGATGCGTTTTTCGAAGGGAGTGCTCTGCAACCTAGTCGTATCATGTATGAGCAGCGAATTTCGGGGTTACAGCGCAGAGGTACGGGAACGCCGATCGAGTGCATGCAGAGTAGGGAGCCTACGAATATGCACGTACTGCTGGCTAGCGGGAACCACTAGTGGTCGACACAGCCCTGCACTTTGTCAGTACGCTGTGCATAGTGACAAGAACTTTGGTCTGTAAATGAGATTTCTCGGTTCTGAGTGAAGGGCCACGTTCGTTGTAATTGTAGACACCATTTAGATACGGCCCACTACAGTGCATAGCCCGACTAAAAATCATCATCAGCACCGCCTGGGAATAGAAGGCGACGGTGGGCCTCATCAGATTGTAGATCTGCCGCTGGATCGCAGCCCCTCAAGGAACTAACTTAGTGCTTCCGATCGCGTCCAGTCACATTTATGCAGGCTCGGACCCCCACACTCGCAACTAAGAAATAGAGTTGATGCGCTTGCCTTGCAGCGATCTACATAAGTTACTCGCCATTGCGACAGGACTGCTTCGTATTCATACGCGATTCATCTGGGATCCGGTTCTCAACCTAGGTTATCGCTGAGAGGATCTCCTTTAATTGACTCATACGATATTCAGATAATTTTTCAAAGGATCAGACCTGGTAATGAGACCTGAGAAGCTCAAAGCAAGTCTTTTGGCCCGCTTTTACGAGGTTCTCGTCCTTTTGCGAGTTCTGGACCAGGTTCAAGGTGACAGAATTGCGAGAGCGGTTCCGCTAGATGATGGGATACATCAGTTGGAGACTATCGAGATACGTAGGAGAGTCTTATATCATTTATGCATCATCTGTGACTTTCGAAAAGGCGGCTTCACTGTCACGGCCCTGGCAATGGAGAACCTCCCATCTGGTCCAAAATACTGGCTGGCGGCAAATGGCCACATCGATAAGATCCGAGCCTTCTTGTTCCTGGAGCTCCAAAACCTCGAAACTCAATCGTTCCTGGTTCCTCAAGAGGTGGAGATTTCAGCAACCAAAGACGCTTTTTTTCGAAGAGTTGTGGGTTTCCAGCGTCCTCGATTGAAGGAATATTGGAAATTCCTGAATCATCACATCGAGGATGAGTTGAAAAGGCTAAATCATACTCCTCGATCTCGGGGAGGGGACGGTGTGTATCTCCCTTTGCTTGTATTGTCTAGAGCTCCAGATCTTTGAAGCTGACCGCTTCTGGAGAATACGGCGCATGGCTCAGAATGTTCCAAAACCTTCCTGAGGAAACTCACGAATTTCTCCTGGTGTGCGAGTTGTCATATGTAGAAAGACACTCAACGTTTCTTCGCGGTGACTACGACCCAGTCACGCAGCAACGTGTCTCAGAGGAAAACGAATCGCGAAGTAGAATTCGCCACTACATTGGCCGTTTGGCCACGCTCAAAAGAGCGACGGATTCTCTGGTCGACGCAGCCCATGAGTGTCCCGCAATGTTTCAGCAATTTTCTCTTCAGCATCTGGCTACCGGATCGAGTTCACGTCATCCTCCAGCTCGGAAAAAGCTCACACTCGACGGCATCGTCAATCGCATGTTTTCCGAGGAGACTACCAGATCCGGAGAATTTCATGATTCACTCCGAGGCTTGGACGAGACAGGAAGCATCATGACACGTATCCTCGAGCAATACTCCGACACAAATTGGCAGCCAAATGTCCATGCCGAGCTAGCTTTACTGGAAGCGACTTATGGGAAGCAGTGCTCGTTTTATGACGACGACAAGTTCATAGCTTGCAGCAAGGCCGCATGCTTTTGCTGTTATCACTACATCTGCAACCACCCAGGAAATTATGCTCGCCCGTCGTGCCACAACAAACTTTATCTCAATTGGAAGCCTCCAGATCTATACCCTAACGTCTCCGATGCTCAGACTTTTCCACAACGGGAAGTTATGGACCGGGTCATCGTCGAAGTAAGAAAAGCCGTTATGGAAAGGGTTTTACGGCAACAGCGGAGAAGATGGCATCCGGATTCCAGTACAGGCATCACTCCCTCTTTTTCGATTATTCCGACGCCCTTATACAATTCGATCAATGAGCAAGCGCCACTGACCTTTGCCATCAGTAGCGAGGGCCTCGGAATGCCATCTAGAACAGCCGCACATATCATCACGAATCCAGCAATTGCGGAAGCAGAGGATGACGATGAAGATGGCGGAGTCCCCCTCCGGCAGGATGACTTGATTTCAATTTGAGCAGAGCTCTTCACCATGTGAAAATCAGCCCGGTAGGGTATAATAACTCAAGCAAAGAAGATGGGCCAAGAGAAGGGGGGGGGCGGACAATGCTGGCCTGCGCGACATCATAGCCCAGAGTCGAGCTTTCTGATGAGGTCTTCTGCAGATTTGACGCTCAGATCGGGATGACCCTTCCACAGCCCCTGAGTAGTATGCTCGAAAGATTCGAAGTTCCGATCCTTGAAGAATTGCGAGATCTTTCTACGGCTTCAAAACAGTACCTACGTCTTGAATTATTTTTCTCAGTCCAACCTCTGTATGTAATATTTCCACGCATCTCCACTCAAAGCATCTGCTATTTGCCGTTTCCTTCGCACTTTCTCTCATTACATACCGTCTTTTGAACTTATGCCGGTCGGGACATCACGTCGAAAGGACGGTTTCCCTAGACACTTCCGACCCGAGCTCTTGGAAACGGTTGCGATGACCTCATGTTCCTTTTGCCTGTCATATGACTCCCTTGTCTTTGGAAAGCGCCTGTAAAAGCTTCGTTTCAGGTCAGGATCGACTGATTGCATACACAGCGTCGACGGGAAACGGTCAGCGCCCATTGCCATGTTTGACGCAACTCTGCTGGTATGGCAAGATTATCAGTTGAGTGGTGAAGGGTTCAACCTTGTTGACTATGTATGGTCGTCATCAAGTTTACCAAGCAAACGGCCCTGGTAACCGAAATGACAAAAGCCTCGACAAGGCAACCAGTATGCATACGGCACAGTCAGTATGCAAGATACGCGCGTCCGCTCATGCCAGCCTGGGCGGCACTCAAGAAGTCACTAACGGTATCACTGCGACTTGTCTCGATAAGATCTCACTGAAACCTCAGAAGATGATACCACGTTTGAAAACAGAAGATTGTTAGTCAGCTTTCTCGTGTGCAGGGAAGTTTGAATTGAAATGGAATGAATTGGATTGCTAGTATGCACACGGCGCCCAGTCTGCAAAATACACATGACACGAAATATGAAGGGCATTCCCACAGTTTCCACGGCAACCTGCAAAGCCTCCGCGCTTTGCGTCCATCGCGTCTCCGTCGCGCAATCCATGCACCTGGCTGTGCAACCGACCGTCCAACACTGCACCCCGCCCTTCGATCTCGTGTACAAACCAGCGACATCATGGCACGCATCAAAGTTTTCCCACCATCAAGACCTTTCGAACGGGCAAAATCGAAGAGCCCGCCAACAACAGCCAAGTCACCATGGAGAGCTGCAATAGAACTTGGCGCGTCCAACGGCCAGGCGATGTTGAAGAAGCCGGGAGGTGAATGGGAACTCGTCAGATGGGCACAAGGTGTCGGCGCAAGCAGCATAGGGGGGGCAGAAGCGATACCGGCCATGACGGCGGTGCGAAAGAGAGGACAGCCCAAAGAAGTACTTCATGGCCACGCCGCGGTGCGGGCTCGGAAGCGGAACCCTGGCGATTGGGAGATATTTGCGTACCCAAAATTGGTCTTCACGGACGAAGGATCTACCCCCGACGTTCAGCGAACACTGGATCTTCAAACAGAGAAAGCGACAGCCCTTGGGACGACATCGAAAGAGATAGCGATCGCATTTTTCAAGCACATGGTCAGCGAAGTCATCAAAGGGAGAGACGAGCATTTTGAGATTTAAATCAACATTAGCGATCGCTGGCCCAACCGCAATGTGCAGGAGCTGATGCTCAGTCTGCGAAGCCTTGGGTTTGATGCTGAATTCGAGAACGTGGACGAGTGCTTGAGTAGCATTATAGGCCGGATCTCCAGCGTTGCTGGCGGTGAATAGGCCGACGGAGTGTATGTGGTGATCGACTGGTCATTCTGGCATGGTATGCTTCAATCCCGAGATTTACAATGCTCAAATCTGACGCTGAAACAGAATGTGGGCTTCGCCGAGGTCACAGCCGGACCTAAATATAAGGTTCACCGATGGAAAGATTATCCTGCAGGCGCTGGGGAGATCAATATGGCTGTGGAAGATGCAGTGCGGAGTATGAACAGGACTAACGGCGCGAAATCTGCTGAAGCCAATGTTTGGGAAGTCTCTGAGTGCATCGACGAGCATTTCAAACCCGAGCCAGGAGCTGCGATATCTCCGCGGTGTGGGCTCTCAGAGGAAGAATGGGACAGAGTCATCGGACA